>JAKTSS010000038.1:0-29505 GCA_030580355.1 Debaryomycetaceae sp. yHKB357 | reverse complement strand
ATCAGGCAATTAAAGAACGATGTACGCGAGCTCGAATTGGTCCTCTCCAAGACGAGAAGACTAAATGAGGATTCAGCAGTGGAAATGGAGAAGCTCAAGCAGAAACATTTGATGGAAATGCAGCGCCAAGAATTGGAAATGCGCGAGCTTTTAATGAAAATCAAGCCAACCTCGTCGGACCGCTCCCATGGTGGCCGCAAAAAGTCGCGACAAGAAGATACCGCAGAGCAAGTGTCAAAGCACCTCCAGCGCCAGATCCATAGGCGCAAGGCCGAGTTGAAACTCGAAAACCGCCAGTTGGGAACTCCGGTAGAGCCAAGCTCTCGCTTGCGTGAACTCCGCGATCAGATGGGCGGCGTCGAAAGCTTGGCCAGAGAATTGGAAATGACCGACTTTGAAAACTTTACATCCGCCAACGACGATTCAAGCATGATTGACCAGGCCGATATAACGTCGGAGATTATTATCGGATCTGATCTCGAAGAGGCTCTGCCAACTCCGACTCCGACTGGACCCCCACGACCATGTAGAGCTGATGATCTTCTGAAACTTGATGATTTGCGCAAGAAACTCGCCTCTTTGCAGACAGAGTCGAATGACATTGTCAAATTCAGCACCAGTGACGCCATGAAAATGCAAAGGAGATTGGCGATGGACAGGTTGCGAGAATTGGAATCTCAGTATCAAAACTTGAATATCGATTTCAGTATCAGCGAGGAAGAGATGGCGCAGAACCCAGAGTTCTCGGAGTTGTTAACGGATGAAGCCCTCAAGCAAAAGGCGCAGCAAGACTTTGCTGAAATTAACCGCATCAAGGCGGAGTTGAAGAAAAGTCTTCCAGACCTGCAGGATGACGTTTCTGATGCTGCTAGACGTGACCCCTTCACCTCTAAGAAGCGCAACCGTGTTCAGAAAATCGATAGCTTGTCTGTGAACCCAGAATTTTTGAAAGAGCTTAGTTCAACGATGAACAGGCCGACAGCGCCCGTGCCTCGAAGACCCGGTTCGGTACTCGAAAGGGCAGTTACTGATGACGATGAAACTCCTGAATCCGATGCCCATTCTCAGACTGCTGCATCGCAGCCAGTTATACTGATATCGGATACGCTGGAACTGTCCGCGTCCGAGCCCACCCCTGCGTCTGCGCCTCGATGAGCGTCAGTACCAGAGTCTCCGCAAAAGCCCATATCCGCGCCTGACCCCGCAGCAGCGTCAGGCCCTCCGCCGCCGCCACCACCCCCTCCTCCTCCGCCGCCGCCATTACCACAAAACCTCGTGGCGTCTCCACAGCCAGGCTCACTGGCAGGCCCGCAACCACCACCACCGCCGCCGCCTCCTCCCCCTCCTCCTGGTTTACGGGCTTTCAATTCTACGCCTCCAAGCTCGGCGTTGACCCCTCCACCGCCACCGCCTCCATTCCCATTGTCCAAACTGCCTAGGACGCCAGAGTCCCCGCCTCTTATTCTTGAGACGCCGGATAGGTTCCCGCGTCCCAAGAAAAAGTTGAAGCAGTTGCACTGGGAGAAATTTGACCAAACAGGGTCCGAGTCTATCTGGAGCTCTGTCAAGGCAGAGGCTACGTCACTCGAGCTCTTGGAAAGAGGTGCTTTTGATGAGCTCGAGAAGATATTCGCGGCTAGAGATGCAAAAATGCTCGTGGGAAAGAAGAAGGACGAGATTAATAAGGTGTCTTTCTTGTCACGAGAAATCGCGCAACAGTTCAGTATCAATTTGCACTCGTTCAATAATCTTCCCGATGAAGAAGTTGCGTTAACAATCTTGAGATGTGAGAGCAGTGTTTTGCAAAATCATGCTGTGTTAGATTTTCTCAGTAAAGAAGAGATTGTGGAAGTTACTCACAATATGGCTCGCAATTTCGAGCCTTACTCGACAGATTACAAAGCACCGTTGCCCGGGAAACCGGACAAGGATCCGAACGAATTGCAACGCCCCGACCGAGTTTATTTGGACTTGATGTACAATTTGCAGCACTATTGGAAATCTAGAGTTCGCGGTTTGATCGTCGTCACAACTTTTGAAAAAGACTATGATGACTACGTCGCCAAGCTCGAGGCAATCGATGATGCGGTAGATGGCTTATATCTTTCTGGAAGCTCTGGTGGATTAAAGAAGGTATTTGAAATCATCTTGGGGCTTGGAAATTTTATGAACGACTCATCCAAGCAGACTGATGGATTTAAGTTGAGCTCATTGCAACGGCTCAGCTTCCTTAAGGACTCGAAAAACAGCATGACGTTTTTGCACTACATTGAACGGTTTGTCAGACAGCTGTACCCTGACGCGTTGCAATTCTTGGAAGACTTGCAAAAGTGCGTAGAAATCGCAAAATTCTCGGTTGACTCCATAATGACGGATTGCCGAGAGTATAATCAAGGAATCAAGAATGTGGAACGCTCAATCGATATCGGAAATCTCAGCGACCTGTCTCAATTCCATCCTGAGGACAGGGTCATGAAAGTCATTTTGCCGGCACTACCCAAAGCTAAGAGAAAGGGTGAGCTCCTCTCGGACCGAGCCACCTGCACTCTCAAAAAATTCGAAAAGGTCATGAGGTTTTTTGGCGAAGATCCAAGCGATACATTTGTCAAGAATTCCTTCCTTTCGAAATTTGCAAACTTTGTCAAAGACTTTAGGCGGGCTCAATCCGAAAACAAGGCTCGAGAAGAAGATATTAAATTATACGAGCAGCGTGTTAAACTAATGGAGAAACCGAGAAAGCCGCTGTCATCGTCAGGCCTAGACAATAAGGGTGAAGACGAGAATGACAACAATGTAATGGACTCGTTACTCGAGAAATTGAAGGCAGCTCCATCTTCGAAAAAGGAGCCACAGTCGTCGAAGAAAAGGGCTATGGCTAAACAATTGCTACTTCAAAGTCGTCGCAAGGTGGGCTCTGGGGCCGAGCTGGAGAATGAGGACGATTCCCCCTCAAAGAAAACGAGCTTTGACACTGTGTCAAATGCTCTGGAGAGTCCAGATGTCGAAGGTGATGCCTCAGACACACGCGCCATGCATTTGCTTCAGCAGCTTCGCGGGGCCGATGGCCTGCCCACGTCTGACGGATCAGCAAGGCAGAAATACCGCACCGAAAGACTGCGCAAACGTATGCCTAGCTCATCGGCCGCAGTTGACTCAAAAGATAGTTCATCGGTGCCTAATGACAGCATAGACGATGCTCATGCAGGCGGTGCGCTGCTAGAGAATGCAGTTGCAGAGGAAGCACCAGCCGAGAAAGAAATGGCAGAAGCGGTCGCAAAGAATGAATCCGCACAGGAAGCACCAGCGGAATGAAATGAAATACTGAGAGAAATGCTTCTTGGGTAACCAAACCGGAACGATATGTGCATCATATTTGGATTTGAGTAGTAAGGACTGCGATTGAACAAGCGAGTGGATTTTATTTATTCATCAAATAGGTCTGACACTTTCAAAGCACACTAGACAGCGTAATTAAGCAAGATCTTGGTTGGATAGCATAAAAGGTATGTTTCGTGAGAGGGGCCAAGGTCTCGTACATCCGACACGCAAATGTAGTGATATTAAATAATTTTCTCACAAGTAGAAATACGGCGATATCCGATCTTACTATAAAGCATCAATAGACGAATTAAGAAAGTTACATTTCTCTCTCAAACACCAAGTATGTCATGTCATTTTGTGCAACGTCCATTAGATCTAGATCGAGAAGCCGGCCTCTGTTTTCGATAAAATCAAAGGCTGCTTTGTATAGGGAAAAAAGCCCTGTCCCGCACGCTTTATTGGCAAAGGGGACTTCAACTTTTCGCAAACTAGTAACATCCGACGTAACTTCGGCCCCATCATTCTTGTTCACCTGCAAAAAAAATACCTCACCACTAACACCAACACCAACAGCACACGTGGAGAAATGTCCTGCGCTCACATTCCTCATGTTCTCGAACTTGACAGCGTGAAGACGCACAAGGCTCGACATGACGTAGTCAAAAGTGTCAGGGCGGTCGCCCCCAATAGTGATACGAGGGACAAGCTTATGCGACGCCGCTATTCGCAAGCCAAGTCGGATGTAACTAAGGCACGGACTCGTCGAAAATCCAACGTCTGCACGCGTCAAACAATGGCCTGAGTCTGTATAAGTGTAGTTGAATTCGTGAGCAGAATCGAGCTTCGTTACAACAACAACTCTCATGTCCAGGTCAACTCTCAATTCTGTAATGTCGCTTACTAAAGAAACTAGTTCTTCAAGAGGCATCAATCTCTTTTCTTCAGTGTCATACGTTGTAACACATAACGTTTTCCCGACGGCAACAAGAATTTTGGTATTCAATTGAGCAATGCATGTCACAGGACCGGAGCATTCGAAAGAGTTGAGCTCGGTTATGGTCCAAAGCTCCACTTGTGTAGCGTCGGGTGCAATGTTCAAAACTTTGAATGATCCTTTCCACGTCAGTGATTCTTTTTCGAATCTTGAACCAACCAAGACTTTTTTCGAACTCCTCCCCATTCTAGGAATGGACCAGATACAAGCACACATTGGTGTTTCACCATCCGCAAATATTTTAGTTTGGTGACGTTCTTTAGCTTTGAACTCTTCATGAAAAAGAGATCGGAGCAGATTTCTATCGAGTAAGCAAAGCATCCTTCCATTCACTCCCGGATTGCAAAGAATAAGAAAGACATCACTCCAATCCAAGAATAATAATTTACGCGCTTCATTGAGGGTTGAAGAGCGCCGCACCACCAGACCGGCGTAAGTCGTGATCTGAACCGAGCACAACTTTTTCTCCTGAATGACAGCGAAGAGTCGGCGAGAGCTGACGAGATCATGCTTCCTCGGAATTTCTGCAATGGCGAAAACGTTATGCTCCTGTTCGTCGTTAAAATAAACCCGCGTAGGAGAAGCACTCTCATAAAGGTTCAATAGCCAGATATGGCTCGATTTAATGAACAATAATCGCTCATCGCCCTGTACTTGTGCAAAGGTTAGCAGCACTTCACCAAGCTTGCGGCAATACCGGAACTCGAGGCCTAGGGATTTAGTGCACATCTCGAAGCGCAAATATCTACCATCTTTTGTGCCAACAAAGACAGATTTGTCACCAACCTGGCACACTGAATGTGGTACGACAGGTTCTTTCGCCACATCAGATGCAAATTGATCGAGATTCAAGAGTATTGAGCCATGTTCCAATCCGTCGATTTTCGCGTACTGCAAACAAATAGATCCGTCAAAAAAGCCTGTTAAAATGATGACCTCACCCTCAAAACGGAGCAATTTGAGACACGAAATGCTGGGATCGATATCAAGGCTAGAGATCTTTTGAATACGCATATCTAAATTTCCATCAGAATCCGACGGAGTCTCTAGATGCAATGTTTCGATTTTCAATTTGACTGCCTCAGCATCTTCGACCACCAATACCACGTAACCATCGATAAAGTCAGCAAAATGTATAGTCTGATTTTGTTTCACGCACAATTCTTGGTGTACATCAGATAGATTGGTTACTAATATACCAGATTGGGTAATGTGCAAGAGAAGCTCGCCAACACAGCTGTGAATCTTTTCAATTTTCAAGGTACGACTGTAATCGGCATAGCTTGCGTTCTCAACCTCAACGAAACCTGCTTCTGGCGTCGATGCATAACAAAGAAGACGAGTCTTGGAAGGCAGAGACACAAACACGACTTGTTTCATATCAAAATCCACACAAAAAACATCTGTTGCGGTTGAAAATCCATTGTATGCTTTATCCATGCGGATCGCGCGGTACCCGTTCCTTACTTGACTCAACCTTGATTTGTTTTTACCGCTTCCCGATATCGTCCAAAGTTCATTCTCAAAGTAGAGGTGTGGAGCGTTCGATCTAATGCACTGAAAGTCCAAAACTGGCGCCCAGTTGGCATGTTCGTGCAAAATTCTGACATTCGAACTTCGCGTGCAGTTTACCGACGAAGCTAAACAGGTGCCGACAGCATCCTCGCCAATAAGAAGATCGCGGCACTCGCCATCGTTACATGCGTATATCAAGTGGTAGTCTTGACCAGCTTTCTCCAATGAAAAGACCGACACGGAAGTTCTGACATTAAACTTTCGCCAGACTGATATTGAGTCCTTCGCAACGATCAAGGTATATATCATTCCGTGGTCAGTTGATACATGAATTTCGTCGCATAAACCATCCACCAGATCACTGACAGGCTCGAACAGAACATAAAAATTTGTCGGAAACTCATCCTCTTTCCAAGGGGCTGGTAGACGTTTAAAGGAGTAATCGGCAGATATGATCTGATTGCAAGTAACAATGATAATGCAGCGTTCACATATTAGCAAGAAACCGCCAATACTGCCCAAGGGTGCAACGAATATGGCTGGTAATGGTAAAACTTTCGGGTTCATAATAAGCAAAGATCGATCAATCTCAAAATTGTCCCCTTCTGTGATTGGCCACGAATACAAATTGAGAACTAGGCGACGATGCGACGTATTGACTAGAGTTAAGAACATACAATGTGTTTCATTGCTGGCCGTCTTGGGTGTTGCGAAACAGCTATTGAGAATGGTTCCGGCACTGCGGACATTATAATGCTTGCCAAGCAGTAAGCCCAGCTCCCCATGGTGGGTGTATTGTACTCGAAAAGATCCACAGGGAGATGTCGAAATTGTCAGTAAGCCAGAAGCATGTGCGTGGAGCAGGTATCCCGAAGGAGTAGATGACCAGGGACTGCCCGTTCTCCACCATTGCACAATAAATGGCTTGTAAACCATCTCTCCCGACTCAGGGATCTGAAAGCTATTCTGAAGGCGATAATCAGAGTCCGTGTAGTATCTTGGCACTCTGAACACTCTAAGGAGAAGTAAAAAATGCGATTTCAAAGAGACGAGGAGCGAGTCCTCTTCTCCTGCGCCGTCATCGTACATGTCAGACGCTTGCAGAGGTCGGATCAAGCAGCATGATTGTATTCCCGTCTTCGTCTTGAATTCGACATTGTTCACTCGCAATGATGCGTGACAAACATGGATCGTGATGTGTTGAATTTTCGGGGAGGGCCGATGCTGAGATGTGGATGGTGGAGCGTTATTGATGTCTTGGATCATGTCATTGTCAAAATCGTCACCGAATGAATCGCGCTGGGAGTCCTCGTCTCTTTCTATAAAGTTCTGAAGGTCCTCGTCATTGAAAGATTGTTGAGGAAGGCCGCGGAACGGTTTGTTAACTTGCACCCTGAATTGGGGAAAGATTTTCGAAACGATCGGCAGTGAAACAAGAGTTTTCTTTGCCAAGAGTTCTTGACTAGAATCACGACCAATATTCACATACAGCAGAGTCACAAACGGACTTTGTCGCATTCGTTGGGAATCCGGATCCATTTCATCGACCTTGACGGTTGACACGGCACCAATCTTTTTTCTCCACCGCCCGAGTCAAGGTTGTACGCTTTTAAATGCCCCATGGATCGATGGATTACACGAGTTTACACCGCCATCTGTGGGCCCCACAAAGCAACTGAAGAATGCGTTTGACATCACATAGATATTATGTGTCGCAAGAATCTACATATGGATCGCGTCTGATCTCGGGGAAACGAATCCAGCGCAGCCGATCAAATCTCCCAATTGCTGCAGACCCGTTTTTCGCAGCCATTACCCGCTGCTCACCACATTATTCTTCTCGTATCACCATAACAAATGATCAAATCCGTATATCGAGTAAGGTCTCTCACCATCTTGATGGCTTGTTTTATTTCGGGCATACTCATGGGCTGTGAAGCGTTTTCGTTGGTGGCTTCCTATCTTACTTTTGAGGCAAGTGGTTCCACCAATCCTCCGTCACCTACTGAAAGCGCATTGTTAGCCCTCTGCATCGAGCCTTGTGCAATCTGTATGTTTCCAGGCTTCGCACTTATCCGCCGATAAGTTACTAACTTTCCTTGCAGTGGGATGCTTGATATATGGGGTCTTCGAAACATATCGCGGAAGCGTTGAAAGTTTACAGCTAGCTGCTTTGATTTGGATTTTGGGAACCGTGGGATCATGCGCACTCACAAACTACTACCTACTCAGTGCCAGCATGGCGTTGAAGGGAATCAGTCTAGGCATTATATCGGCTTTGATGCCGGTATATGCTTGCGAACAAGCATACCCAAAGAAGCGCAGTTCCGCCATCACTTTGATGCAAGTCGGAAGAGCTCTAGGCTACCTACTTGTCTTTGCTTCTGCTTTCTTGTTTGAGAGTTTGCCGCAGAAGGTTGCGATATACCGGCTCGTGTGGGCGATCGAAGCGGTACCAGCTTTGGCACTTCTCTTGGTGACAATCTTCATGTCCGAAACAGCAATATGGTTTGCGTGTCGAGGAGACTGGGCCCAAGCCCACAAGATTTTGACCGATAAGCTTGCGAAGCATGCGAGGATCTTGATGAACAAGCCACTTTTGCCGCAACTCTCACCACAGGATCAAAAGAGTGACACCTTGATCAAGTATACGTGCCGCGAAAATCTCTGCCGCTCCCGGGTCCGAAGTTTATTTACCAAACAGTACCGTCGACACACGCTATACTCGTGCATGGTCATGGTCGTGGCTCAGCTTGGCGCTTCCAAAACCATAATGTGCTGCTTTTCTCGAATCTGTCAAGAATGCGGAATCACCTCGAGTCTCAATTACTATGCGGCAGCGCTTCAGTACGCAGTCTTTGCCCTCTTTGCACTTGTGCCAATGTCGTTGCTTGGCAAGTGTCGACGAAAAGACGTTATGATTTTTGGTATCTTTGGCATTGCGTTCGTGTATTTGACGCTATGGATTCTCTTTCTCGTCTTTGGGCACGAGGTGGCGGATGATTTGCAAGTGATCTTTTCCAATATGACGATAACCAGCCAAACAGCTGCGTCCTGCGTGATTGCACTAGTGCTCTTTTCCACCGCCCTTTACTCGGCGACCGTCCTGTCAACGAGCCTCCTTTACGCATGCGAGTTATTGCACAGTCCTATCCGCGCCAAGGGAATGTGCATTGCCATGTCGCTAAACTGGGCAATGGACGGCTTATTGGGATACTTTGTACCAATTCTCTTTCGCCTAATTGGAGGCTACACCTTCTTGGTACTCGCAGGATTGTGTTTGGGTGGCGGAATGTTCTTTACCCTCTTCCCAGAAACCATAAACTTGACGAATATCGAGATTGAAAGTCTCTTTGATAGAATCGAGTACGAGCCTGCCGTTCGGACGTTGGCCGAGATTGTTGACGAGACGGTCACGCCGGGAGACCTGTCACAAGAAACCAAGCCACAACAGGAGCCATTACTACGACAAGATGGGCCTGTGCCTCCTTTCAGGTCGCGACTGAATTTACCCAGCCGTGAAATTTCCATTTCTGAGATGAGCTCTCAAGACCACACACCTCAGGCAAGTTTGGAAGCAGCGCTGAAAAAGAGCGTCAAGGCCGACCTTTTGCTTCTTCAACTCAGCGAGTCGACGAACGAAAGCTGGAACATTGGCGACGAGTGGATGCAAACATCGACACAACGCAGCAATTGCGTCGAGTCGCGGCTAAGCAGCTTGGGCCCTGCCAGCAATGTGGTGTCGCACGCCAAATCGAAAAAGCTCAAGAGATTCGACCAAAAGCCATGTGTGGAAGAAACACTCGATCCTGCGTGCACCAATGTTGGTCTTGAAGCTAGACGCTGGGTCACTGCGCCCTCTCAAGGAAGCACGGCACTCTACCACGCGGACAAATCGAGTCCTAGCTCAAAGTGCTCGTCCCAGCTATCCGATGTGCAGGAGGCGGATGTCGTGGGGCTTGAGCTTCAATTTGGAGATCTGGCGTCAAGCAAATCTAGCACCAAAGTTAGCAAGTCCGTGGAGCATTCATTCCGAGTCAGAAAGAGGCTGGAAAAGTTGATCGGAGAGTGGCCTCGCGATGGAACCTGTGAGGGAGAAACATTCAAGGAGTTGACGGGCAGTACCAAAAGCGCAAGGAGACTATCGCTCCCGGGACAAGACCGGCCACGAATGCCTGCTGCACCACAGCTGCCACCGACTGACCAGGATTCGTTCAGCGAATTCTACATCAATGATCACAACACTAAGGGATCCGTCTACTTTCCCAACTTTAGTTGGCTGCAACCTTTTGGCGTTGCACAAGTGTCGTCTGCAGGCGACGTTGCTGGAAATAAACCATGACACACGTCACGTGCGCATGATCTAGGTGGCTGCGGCTAGCGCTGTTCAACACCTTGTCAACTTTAGTCTCAACCTTAATCTTGAATCCTCGTCAATGTCGTCGCAAGCGTACGCCAAATTGGGTCATAGCGATGTGAGTATATAGCGTCCTTGCATACACACTGTATATGTAACTAACACAATCGATAGTCTTTCAAACATAATGGAGACGATAACGCTGTGGTTCCCGACGGTATGTATCGCCGCTTGGAAGCCCTGAGGGTCTTTACTAACTTGCGTAGTTGATCCGGGCACGTTCGCGTCTCGTAATTCTCAATCAGAACCGCTCCGATCTGTGGACTTGAATACGCCAATCATGAATACGGCGCCCAAGCCTGCCACCTCTGGGCACATGTTCCAGATGGGGTTTTACAGCAAATACTTTGATCTCGATAGCGACACCTTCTTTAGGAAGCTCAAGAAGTCCATGAACCCTTTGGAGCTATCATTCATGCTGTCTGGCGACGATGCGGTCCTGGGAGACGAGACTACTGAGTTGTACGGCTTCTTTTGGATAACTGGCACCCTTGTATTTCTAGTTTTTGTGAGTTCCACCGGCTCCAACATTCTCGCATCGTGGCTCGATGATTCCAAAGAGGCGAAATATCAGTACAGCTTCGATTTGTTGACGATAACCAGTGCATTGTTCTATGGATACACCGTGGCAATGCCCACATTATTGTTTGTGGTCACATCCTTTGTCTTCCATTTCGAAAAACGGCTCTCCTTGGTAAAGTTGATTTCGCTTTACGGATATACCAACGTGTTGTGGTTCCCAATAACGTTGATCAACTTTGTGCTTGTCGGTTTGGTCGGCAAGAATCACCGTTTAGCCACCAACTTATTGGAGTGGATTATCGTACTTTTGAGTGGAGTAGTCACCGGTATGAGCAACTTGGTCAAGATAGCCCCCATGGTCAAAGAGAACTGTATGGTGGTCACTAATGAGTCTACGATGCCCCTTAGGAAGCGATACTACACAATCATTGGATTAACAGCGCTTATACATCTTGGGTTTTCCGTTCTGGTGAAGGTTGTGTTTTTTGGGATAAAAGCTTAGTCGAGCTTTGTTGAGGTACGCCCTCGTTGCTGGCGACGTGATCACTACTTGCAAGATTTGAGACATTGCGGGTACTCAAGGATTCAGAATCCAAATCATTGCATATATCTACGGCTTCATTGCAAGATTTGAATCATTGCGTATTTCCGCATATCCATAAATGCGTGGCTTCTGGGTACATTAGTCTTGCACATTGTGATTAGCGATGAGCAAAACGTACCTCGCGACTGACTTGATTAAGCATCGTTGATTGACCTACCCGGACTACAGGAGCCCCGTCAGTCGTGTGTAAACCAAATTAGGAAGTATATAAAGAGTGAGAAAAACTCATCGAATCATACGAGATCACTACCATCACAAAAGTATTGGGATTCTCATGAACTTACTATTCTTTCAATAGTACGCATATCCAGCAATTCTCATACGACGGTGATTATTTGCATTAAACCAATTGTTCCAACTGAATGATCCATGTTGACAACTGCACCTTCGTTAAGTTTCAGCCTTGTATGAGTCGATGAGAAATGCGTGATATTGCATCCAATAGGTATGTTACCAGATCAATGCATGATTGTGGGCTCTTAATGAAGATACTCGTGACCGGGCGGACATATTTTGCCCCGTGCATCCCTCCCTTGTACAAATAAGGGGAGGAGTCGCGCTTCAGTGTACAATTTTTTGAGGCGTTGATGTGCGGGAGTTGATGATAGGTCTCTTACTGAAGGCTTTTCCAACACATGCACCGTGCTCTTATGCAAAACTAACAAGAGAATAGTGAATTTATGGCATCTGAATACTTTTGCGTCACGGTGTTGATTGTGGATGTGGTGACGGCACGAATGATGATTTTTTATATTCACACTGTACTAGGAGTTTCTGCTCCGATGACTACGAAAACATAAAAAACTGATTTAATGACTCTGATTGTGCCTGACCCATATCTACTAATTACTCAGTATATATTGCATGTATTACCCAGTGTTCAATACATCTCTTTGCACAGCTTCCTAACATGTAGCAGTAATGTTACTGTAGTAAACTTCCGCGAAACTGCCCATACCCCTACGACCAAAGGGTTCTTAGAGAATTTGATAATGCGATTTAGACCGGGATAATATTGTCGTATCGTTATTGCGATTCGATTTGCTTCTCAAAAAGGACACCTGTTGCGGATCACAATCATATGGAATGCATTGCGTTCTTGAACCGTAGCTTACCTTAATTGAAGCGATCCCAGCAAAGACCCCCCTTTCTCCGTTCCGCCCCACAAATTTCACGGTATCCATCGCCTAACCAGTTGCTCAAACTCATCACCCCACCTGCATACAAGTGCTGCAATTTTCAGATTCCTGGGGTTCAAGCATCATTCTTCAATTCGTCAGGAGCTTGGATAAGCAACGAATAACACGAGTGAGTGACGAATAACGCGTATGCTCAGCGGTTGTGGCTCGCGTTGCAAATACTTTTGTTTCATTCTTCAGGAAGGCCCACACAGCTATGCATCGTCTCCTTTTCCGATCCCGATCTGCAAAAGCGTGCGCCTGTCTCTCCCAAAGACAATTTTCCCACGCGTCAATACCCATTGCAGTTGGCGCTTCTTCCATCAGGTCTAGGAGACTGGGATTGGCTAATTCGCAAAAGGCTTCTGCTTTTCATTATACCACCTCATCTATCCACTCACCCAAAGACTTGACTGGCATAAAATATAGCACCATTTTGCTGCAGAAATACTCTCAAGTGTCTCTTCTTATTACAGATCGAGACTTGAGAGATAATTTCCTCGACCTAGTTGCCTCCTCATCGTCGTTCTCCTCTCGTGAAGCCACGAGAATAATCGAAGTATTCAACAGCATGTTGGATGTCGTTAACGGCTTTCCTACCCCCAAAACTATTTCATTTGTTCTAGACATTTGGTTTCTTATACTATTGGATAAATCTCATCCTTGTACTGAAACTAGAATAATTCAGGATGCATTACTACTACAAAAAGAACGAATGCTTTATCTCATTCTCAATACCCGCAACTATCCCATATATGAGCTGCATATTCGTCCGCTCTACTCAAAGTTTAACAAATTGACTCGGTCATGGAACGATACTATCGTCACTACCGTCCAGCTACGACAATCGCAAATAGATTTCACAATGGATGACAATCGCACTGAGTTTAACGAAAAGGCGACCCGTACTTTTTTGCATGACGAAAGCAAAAGCATCGAGAGCCGAAGGAAGCTCTTGGCACAACTAATTGTCGCCGGCATCATACATAATAGCAATCTCGAAGAGCGATACTTTTTCCTCCAAACATTTCTCTCCTTGCTACCCGAGCTCGAAGACGGCCACAATCTTTTTCGCGAGCCACAATATCAATGCTATACGCGAGTTCTTCGCTTTTTTAGACCACCGCCAGAGGTGGACTTCAAGACCCATATGGACCGCATCTTGTCAATATTTGACAATCTAGATGATCCCAACCCTAAACGCTTTCTCAATCTCATTAGCCTGATCATGTCTGCACTCCAAGCGATCAGCCCTAATAATGTCTTGAATACATGGAAGTATAAGAGTGACCTCATTGCTCAACACTTTGCCGGTCCCGAAGTTACGCTTTCTTCCGGAGACTTGACGGAGGCCATGTGCGCCTTGTGCACGCTAAGACTATTTCGCGAATCACTCGAACTTTACACAAAGCATCCCGAACTCCACAATGAAGAGCAAATAGATGTCATATTGAGGATTTGCGAGGAGTCCAAAGACTGGAAGCTTTTGCAGGCCCAGTTCGAAGATATGTACGGCCGGGGCCAACTACCGTATGTCAGCCATTATGCTATCGTGATGAACGCTCTTGCAAGTATCGGTGCGCGTAAGGAAGTGGACCGCTTGTACGCGCAGCTCAATCGCCGCCGCCTCGAGCCCAATGCCGCCATCTTCTTGGCTTTGATGAATAGCCGACTCCACGACAATGACGTGGCCGGCGCTCGACAATTTTTCGACGAGTATGTCGCTCTTGTTGACTCCAAGCGTATTGATGGCGCCAAAACCCCATACCTATTCCAGCAATTCTTTAAGGCTCAATCACAGATTAGTGAAGTGGACGATGTCATGAAGCAATTACGCCGAGCACTTGAGGAACAAAGGGAGACGGGTAAAGTGCTTTTGAACGCTTCTACTCTCTCGCGCCTTGCCGCGTACACTGCCGATAGCTTGGGCCTAAATGAGTTGGAAGAGATTCGAACGGTGGCCATGAATCTCGCAATCGACGACCTCGAATTCCTTCTTGCTCTAGCGCAAGCTTATTGCCGAGTTGATCAATTTGAGCGTGCTGAAAAGGTCATATACGAGGCACATGCAGCTTCCCCCATTCCATTCGCTAGTGCACGTGTATACGCCCTGCAGCTCGCATTGTACCGGCGATGGCGCGATCTCCTGCCCAGCTCTAAATCCCGCAACCAAATGTTATCTCGACTTGGATTTGTCATGAGTATTGTTAAGCTTGGGAGCGGCAAAATCCTTCGCTTTGACACCGATCCCAATATTCTTGTTGAAGTCATCCGCTACAACCTCAGCATTGGGCATAACAGTGCTGCATATGAAGCTTTTGGCATTGCCAAGAGGTCAGAGGTGCTTCGGGAGTCCCATTTCCTCCCGTTCTTGGCGCATTATCTGCATCTTGGCACCATCGAGGCGTGCAGCCAGATAATAAAAATGTATCGGCGGATGGCAGACGAAAGAGTCGAGGGATCGGCCCGGTCGTACCGATACCTCATGAACGCGCTTTTGAAACTCGATGGCCGTGCGAATCATGACCTGGACAATGCGTTCAAGCTTCTCCAGTCAATTTTCGACATGCATGGTTTGTCGCTTCGCGGATCCAAGACTTCTTCCAAGCCACTGGCGGTCGAGCTCAGCCGAAATTCACCTGCACTTGGAGATATTGTCGCGAACTATGTGGCGCACTCCCGCAATAGTAGCGTCAATATTGACATCCTCGTGAGCTTTTTGCAGCAGGCGCGATCAGTGATGGGAGAAAAGCTTCCCCACGAGTTTAGAATCATGATCTACCGCCACTTGCCGCGAATATACTATCAAGAGGGTCAGATTGAGCTCGCCGAGGCCCTCCTCGCCTCCGGAATAAAAGATTTGCATGCGATTGCTGATCGCTACATCGCGACTTGGCCGTACCGAGACAGGGAAATCACGCAGATACCTCGTATACTTGACTCGGTGTATCGCACTATGATAAAAACCAAAATGTCCTGTTTGCAAGCTACTCGCCGAGAGCACGAGTTTGTGTTTCTTCTCCGCGAGCTGTATTCGCGCAAGCTTCGCTTACGGGGCGAACAATATAATGAGCTCATTGAAGGTATATTAGCTCTGGATAAGTTGTCGTCTGAGGAACGGCGCGAGTGCGTGCCATTTATCTTGGGAGTGTGCGAAGACTATTTGATTGCCGGTAACTGGGTCGAGGTGAAGGCACGCACCCGGCTAAAGCACATGTATGAGACGGCGATGCTCGTCTTGTGTCGCCACAATCCGACGGTATTTTCGAAATACCGCATTTTGAACGAGTACTACTCTGTGTACTCGTTAGAAAGTATCGAAAAGAAGTCCGGGCACGTACGCCTGCCAATGTGGCGCTTTATCGAACAATACCAGCAAAACCGAAAGTTGCTAAAGTTGAATCAAATAAAGCCAGTCACCATTCTCAAGAACATGCCTTTATTGTTCTCACCGCCTCACCTGGCGTCCACCCCCAACCGGCTCCATGCGTACAATACGACGCCACTCTGGCATCTTGTTATGGAGTATTGTGGTGATAGCGAGACCGCGATGTTTGAGCTAATGGACGAGTATCCTGGGACCATTGAGTACTTGTTATATAATAAGGCCTACCGGGCGAGCATGCGACAATTCCGGCGCAACATTGATGCGACCGTGCCGCCACCAGTCTCGAAGTACGAGGAAAGTGCCGTGCAATTCCGACGCAGGGCGCTTGAAGCCATGCGTGACTTGATGGATGAAAGCGAGTTCTCGGCGATTTAAGGGCTGTAGAGCTCAATATGCATTCCTCGCAAGTTGTTGCGAGCAGACACGTAAATAGAAAAGCATGCCGCGTTCAAGACAACACTTGGCGCTAATCTTGGTGACTAGCCAGTTATTCATTCGGGCTGAGTATTCGTAGATTACTGCCCTGGGACCCATACAAAGCTTCGTGAGGCACAGATATAATGTCTCATTGCAGCCACGGCTTATATGCTACCGAGAACTATGCTTACGATGAAAGGTTCCATAGAGTTGGCACCTATTGCAAGTTCTGAATCGAAACAGCATTTACTCATTCCACGCACAGGCAAAGGTCTACACTGTGACGTCATTACACAATTACGGAGCAGACCTATTGGTAAGGTACCTACCTATCTGATGTGCGCCGCCAACACAGAGACTGACCTGGATCTACTACAGACCGATCAAGCCTTCTCCTTCGGTTTTGCGAACGTAAAGTTCGCACTAGGGGCGGTTTCACCGAAAACGAGGGGCCCGACCCAGGGCTGAATATTCCATTCAAGCTTGAGAGTGGCGGGCCGCTCGCGGAAGGATTTTTCCACGTCCCAGACGGAGTACTTGGCCCGATGATTTTTGAGAGAGATCTTCGCAGTGTCCTTGGAAGTGATGATCTTGTCCCAGTAGGTGACCTTGTTGGACGAGCCCGGAGACTTGCCGGGGTACTCCGCGGTCAAGTAGACAAAGACTTGTTTTGTGTTCCAGTTGAACAAGGGGGAGAGGTCAGCGTCCAAGTCGAATTTGATGCGGGAGTTCTCCTTGGGGTTACGGCCCACCGAGCCCGCGTAGAAGGAGCGTTTCATGGTGGCAGATGCACTCACGTTGGAGACAGAAGTGGAGTTGATATTCCACACGTTATTCAGAAGCAACTGCAACCACGATATTGCAATGACTATCGCAGCTACCACCGACGCCGAGGTCAATGCCTGGTTCGAGAGCGTCTGCACCCGCGTGTAGAGATTGAACATGTAGAGTTGGGGTGACGTGGTGCGTTCGGTATACTGTAGAATACGCGTGTTTTTCTGCTGATCGTTTATTGTATTATCATGGGATAGCAGTCCCGTGTTAATGCGATAGCGAGATATTGTATTATCGTACGACCTCTCATGTGTTAATGCGATACGGTGACTACAGACTACTCCCGACCCGTCTACATTGTCGCTTTAGGTGATTGGCCGTTGTAGAGGGTTGGAATAATCGGTCTCATCCAGAAGGAGGCCGAGTCACCAGAAAGCAGACCTCACAATTCTTAGTCCATACTTTTTTTTCAGATGCGTGGCTACATGTCGACTCACTATACGCCTCAAGTGTCCATCTGAACGTTGACAAGTAGACGCCGTTGCCATTTCTACAAGCAGTCAGCACAGGAATAAGGACTTGTAAACCGAGGCCTTGTGTCTAGAGACAAGACCTGATATTTAACCATCCTTGCACCCAAGCCAATCCATTACAGTGGCAACTCACTCTTTGCATAGCCGATTGTTGATTACCGCTGGAGGCTGTCTATCTCTCTCGTAGAATTGCATTAAATCGACAAGGAGCGAGCTTCGCGTTCCAAATATTTAGGGCGACCCGTTTGAATTTTGAATCTCATGAAACATATACTGGGTTGTAGCCTGCATTCCGGTGATTACGGTGCTCTTTCTTAAACACCGAAAGCATCAGCGGTGGGCCATTCCGTGCATCACCACATGTTCCCCAAAAATATGTTGCAACTTCCTCAAGGCTGGAATACGGATCGCATATGCCTCACCCCTACAACTATTAGTGCAGTAGAGGGTGTCATCGGTACCGTCAAAAATGCCCTTCAAATGTTCAACGATCTGTCAGCGCCGGCTAACAATAGCACGCGTTTCTTTGCATCACATCTTTATCTTCATCGTCTCTTTCAACATAAAGCGACGCTCTCAATTCGGCGTTTGCCGTGGTATGCCGTTCAGGTCGCCATTCTAACAAATTCTTGCCGAGTTCATCAGTAACGTCCTCTTCGCCATTGAGTAAGCGTACGAAACATACACTGTGACACGGGCGACCATATTGGAAACCACCGCGCACCGCGGTGACATTTGCTGGATCAAAGCAAGCTCGCAGGTGACTATGGCCTAGAGCCCGGCGATGAGATCAACGAGCTCTCTTAGAAGCCAATGAGCTCTGTCGCAAGCCGAGCAACGAGTATGGCAAGCGCATCGCAGCTTATTCTAGTATGGGCTACTCTTTAATGCACGACATCAAAGTGTACCCCATCGAATAGGGTACGCAATGAAAGAAAATATCTGCAACGCCTCCACATGCGCCATATACCACAATGTCAATACCTGGAACGTTCATCTATACCGCCGAAGACGAATTCTATAAACACTACCAGACTTGGTACGTTGCCATCCTCTATTACGCCGATCAGTTCCTAAAGACCTCCACGAAACAGTATAAGCCTACAAAAATGCACAGCTAGACATTACCGTATGGTCGAACGAAGCTATTGGTTGGGCCGCGCCATTATGCCTAACGCAGATTATGGCTACAAATATCAGAACCCTGCCGCAGAATGCAAACCTGTAAATTGCATGCTTCATAATCTTATGCCCCGTCCGGCGGTGCTGCACCGTGACTTGCCGGCGGTACTAAGCCTCGCCAAGACTCCACCGTTGGACAAGATCAAGGTCTGCGTCACACCCGCTCTTGCCATCTTAAGACGGAGCGCCGATTGAAAGTCGGGGTACAATTTTCACTGCTCAATCAGATGATCAATCAGATGTGAAATCGCCCACGGTACTGAGCCTATCTGTTTTCTTTAGTGGTTGAAAAGAAGGGTATGCGGCAAACCCGCTCTTACTCGCTCTTACCGGAGCCAAGACTGAGAAGCAGTCCACGCTTATCTTGCTCAGCTCAACTGTATTGCCAATAAGAAATACAGACACCCATGACTACGTTCCTGTCTTTTCAAGATTAGGTTTGTCCTACCGATTTAGAAACGCATGCTTGAAATCTGTGCTTTTCGCGTTCCATCAATGCGCGACTTGAAGTAACCGTTAGCGATGGTGGCAGTTGCGTTCAGACTGCACGCCTTTCCAGTAACTCCGAGGTCGGCAAGTTTAAATGCACTCTGACGCAGACGGCACCGATGAGTAGGTTGCATGGAGTAAAAAACCAATTAAAAGTGGAAAATGATGCGGTAAAGCAGCCTAAAAGCGCACTTGTCGATAACTGTCAGCTGTTTCAAGACAGCCTGCATCGTCCGTGGTGCCTGGCTTGGACTTGTCCGAGGCGTATAATACTTCTGTGACCCAGACTTTCAAGCCTAGACAAGCATCTGATCAAGGCAGTGTGAAAGGGAGTGTCATGACGATGGTGCGGTCTCCGCTTTCTCTGGGCAATGAATTATTCAAGTTGTTCTCGATGCTGAATCCCGACGCGCACTTTCAAGATTGAACCGTGACAAGCAAAGAGGCGTTCACACTGATTTTGTGGGAGAATGGTACAGGCGGCGCGCATGATTCGACTATTTTGGGAAGCAGGGGTGCCTTCCGATGACTGCGCTGAAGATTTATAAGCCAAGCGGGGAGGAGAACCCGGACATTGTTGATTGCTTTCGGAACATCTTTAGTGCGGTAGTCGGGGAACAAGAGATGGAGAATCCAATGACTGAGGCGCTTATGACGATAAAGGTGTATGAGAACAGGCTTGCACTCGAACCAATTCAAGAAGTCGTGATTCGAATCCTATTACTCGCTTCGCAAGATGACGCCGGAGTCCCCGGATGATATGCTTGTCAACCATGAGCCCCAGTATGATCCCAAACCTGCTTATCCAGAACCTCCAGCCGCGTTTTGAAGTGAAGTGGCTGTTGAAACCTACTCGTCATATATGCGATCTGACATTTGGTGGACTCAGATCACTACAAGAGCTGGGAAAAGAAGTTGTGAAGAGTCAGACTTTTCGCATGCCGCCAAGCAGCACTGCAACTTTTGGATCGAAACATTGCCTCTGTATAGCCTGTATTTTGTAAAAGTATGGGCATACCGGTATCAAATCGCCGCCAGTGTATAACATAATCTTCTCCTTCTCAAGCCGCGTGCTAATCAAGCACTGCCTCGCATTGGGAGACAATCCTTACATCTTGTGCCCCTCCTTTGCCTAATATTCCCCATCCTTGTCTACGCCTGGCTCTTCAAGTACTCGTTGTACAACTTTTCCTGCTGCGCAAACTGCTTGGCCAACTTTTTCCGCATGCTTTTCGTCACCTCCAACCCCTCTTTATCCACGGTGGGAATACCCTGTTCGTCCCATTCAGAGTATAGCGTCTTGTCCTTGAACATTTGTCGCGGGTCGACCTTGGCTCGGGCAAGCCGCTCGCTTTCTTTGCGTTCCCTTTCGAGCGCCTGCTGCTTCTTCTTTTCTTCGCGCTCCGCAAGCTGCGTTTCCCGCTGCCGCTGCTGCTCAATGAGGGCATCGCGCTCCAGGCCGTTCAAAAACTTGACTAACGCCGATCCATTGGGCCGGTCGTCGAGCGACACCCCCAACTCGACCATGGCATGGCGAATAGCGTCTGTTGCCTCCAAGAGCGCTGCAGAGTCTGCCTTGTTCATGGCCAAACTGCGTACTGTGTCGCGAAACTGCAGGAACGCCTTGACGTACGGTAATGCTGTATCCTCTGCGCTCGCAGACGCGGAACTGTCCTGAGCCTCGTCGGCCCAACCCAATCCGTCCGGTCTCACTGAGAAGCCAAGAATATTATAAATCTTGGTAATGTAGCGTACGATATTGACGAGTCCCGTTATCCTCATTTCTACGTCGCCCGCCATGCTTCGCTGGATGTAGGTGTTGGCAGCGCCAATCAAGTCTTGTAATGCGCGCAACGCCCCCGCCGTCGACAAGTTATCGAGGAACGCGCTGTGGACCTGGTCCTGCGCCCGCTCAAAGTCGCGGGCCAAGTCAAAGTCGCAGCTCGCCATCTTTTTCGCAAAGTGGCCCGCCTGCTGGTCGCCCAAGAGAGCACGCACCGTGGTAAAGAACTTGCTCGCCGTCGACTCGTATGCCTTGACCTCGGCGATCAAAGCAGGCTTAAAGTCTAGGGGCTTTTCCCACGCGCTCAAGGCGAACACCAACCGCAATTGGCGGCTTGAGAAATCGCGCAACGCCTCCTGGATCGTGATAAAGTTTTTGAGCAGCTTTGACATTTTCTGGCCGGCAATGTGCAAGTGGCCATTGTGCAAGAAATAGTTTACCCACTGCGGGTGGTCGAAGTACGCCTCCAGCTGCGCGAGCTCATTGTCGTGGTGCGGGAAGCACAAGTCGATGCCGCCGGAATGGATGTCCAAGCACTTGCCGCCGGCGTGAGACGCCATGACAGAGCACTCAATGTGCCATCCCGGACGGCCCTCGCCCCATGGCGACGGCCAGTGGGGCTCACCGGGCTTGGACGCCTTCCAGAGGGCAAAGTCTGCGCTGTTGCGTTTGCCCAGGCCGATGGAGAGGGATCCCTCTCCGTCGGTAATCAAGTCCATGTTACCCTTGTTCCACGGCTGCAACTTGGCGTAGTCGTGGTCCGGGCACGCATCGAACTTTGCCGTGTCAAAGTAGACGCTGCCATCGGCGGTGGCGTAGGCATAGCCATTCTCCATGATTTTTGACACGTAGTCTACGATTTCGGGTACGTATTCGGATACGCGCGTAGTGACGGTCGGGGGCAAGACGTTGAGCCTCTGCATGTCTGCGTCGAACTCGCGCTCCCAGTAGGCAGGCAACGCCCTGAACACCGCGGGGTCATTGACCTCCAGGCCATATTTTTTATCGAGAAAGGGCATCACCACGTCTTTTACGGCGGCTAGGAGCGGGGCCAGGTCGTCGCCGTCCTTGGCGGCGTCCAACGCGGTTCGGGCAGTGACGGCGGCTTTCAAGTGCATGGGGAACTTGGGGTTCTCCTGGGACAAGGAGTCGTGGTCCACGGACGCCGACCATGCCGCGAAGTCGGTGGTGGGCGAAGCAAAGTGTAAATTCTTGTCGGCGTACGCGATCCACGCCTCGTTAGCCATATCACGAAGAGACTGAGATACAGGGCCAGCGTGGGGGCCTGTGACCTTGGTCTCGAACAAGTGTTGCTGGCGGGCCGCCACAATAATCTTGTCGTCAATGTCGGTGACGTTCTGAATATACTTTACATTGTAGCCAAAGTAGTCCTGCAACACGCGGCGACACAAGTCCAGGGACACGTAGTTGCGGGCATGGCCCATGTGGGAATGGTCATAGACGGTGGGCCCACACGAGTACCAGGTGACGTGGCGCGGAACAATAGGCGAAAAGACGTTCTTCTCGCGGGTAAGCGAGTTGTAGAGCATAAGCGGGGGGGAGGCATTGGAGGACGCGAGCTTGCTAGGATCGCGCCACGCGGGCTGCGACTTGGACGACATGGACGGGAAAAGGCGTTTGAGCGCTGGGGACATGCATCTGGCAAGGTGCCAACCGTACAATAGAGAGGTTCAAACACGTGCTACGGTCGTGTGCAACACCATACAGACGATATACGGCTACATAATGATGTATATAGAGGGGGGGATCTCAGACAGGTAGGTGGTTGCATGTCGCATTGGGTCCGTAGTGAAACTAGGCGTGTTTCAAACCCAAAGCAATCAAACGCAAATTATAGGTCATCATAGATACTGCTTGGAAGCTGCGCCGAAGGGTGCCTTTTGTACGAGAGGGCCTCTAGGGTATAGCCCTGTCACGTGATGTTTGATCATAAATTCACGTGACTGGCGTTAGTGGTCGGTGCCAGTAACGGAACAAAGGTGGGGAGGAGGAAGAAGATTAGCGGTGGGACTGGGTGTGCACGCTATATGCACTCCGCTATATGCACGTGCTCGACAAGCGTCTGATGAAAAATTTACAATCTCCACTAGTCCCGTTCAAGACCTCTAATAGCCATGTCTTCTGTCAAAGCCGCAAACTGGAGATTCGTCGAGCTCGGTCGTATTGTCCTCATTGACAACAAGGACATCGCCACCATCGTCGAGATCATCGACCAGAAGCGCGTCCTCATCGATGGCCCCAACGTGCCCCGTCAGGCTATCGCCCTCCACCACATCGTCTTGACCCCGCTCATCTTACCCGCATTGCCCAGAGGTGCCCGTTCTGCCACCGTCGCCAAGAAGTGGGCCGCCGCCAACATCGACGCCGCCTGGGCCGCCACCTCCTGGGCTAAGAAGTTGGCCGCAAAGAAAACGAGAGCCGGCCTCAGCGACTTTGAGCGCTTCCAGGTCTTGGTCTACAAGAAACAAAGAAGATTCCAGGTCAACAAGATCGCTGCAAAGTAATTATATGCTAAATGTCATGTCACAAATAAAATCATTAACCGCTTGAAAATATCCCCTGTACCCGGCTAGGACTCGCCGTCTGTACTCGTATGTACTAGCAATGTCTGTAGTAATCTCACGCGGGTATCGTGAACCCAAATCACTTACAAAATGGTGCTGTGGCCTCTAGCCTCGCTGCACCATTCCGAGTTAAAGAAGCATCCTCCGGGTTAACCGATTCTGGCGGTAACCCGGAAAAAATGGCTGCAAAATGTGCGCCGTTTTTCAAACCACTACTTTTTCAAATACATCCAGCCATGAAACCTCGCTTCGACTGGCGTATCTCTTCTTCCGTTTTGGCACTAAAATGCCTCTTCCAACTAGCATTCTAACCCCCATCTTCTATATTCAAAATGGTCATTTATTCTATTTACACGTTTCACCACATCACTTGCCCTTCTTTTCGTTTTCCTTGGCATACTCCGCGATCAACTCCCGCTGTACTTGCGGCGAGCACTGTGCGTACCGCTGGAACTCGAGCGAGAACTCGCCCTTGCCCTGGGTGCACGCGCGCAAACTGGTGGAGAACCCAAACATGGAGTTCAAGGAGCATTCGGCCGTGACGGTGAACTCGTCCGACGAGTTGGTCGTCTCCATAATCATGCCCCCGAGCTTGTTAACGAGCCCCACCACCGCCCCTTGGAACTCGTTGGGCGCGCTGATCTCGACGCTCATTATAGGCTCCAAGATCACCGGCAGCGCGTTCAAGAACGCCTGGCGGAACGCGCCCTGCGTCGCCAACTTGAACGACAACTCTGAAGAGTCTACCGCGTGGGTAGCACCGTCGTTCACGTGCATCTCGCACCCCAACACGCGATGGCCAATCAACGGGCCCTTCTCCAAGCAGTCTTCGAATGCCTTCCCGCACGCCTGCAAAAGCTTCTCGGGGATCTTTCCTCCCACCACATGGTGCGTGAACTTGTTTTCGTTCTCAATGGGCCCGAAAGTGCCCATTATGCGACCGTACTGACCAGCACCGCCACTCTGCTTCTTGTGCGTGAAGTCAAAGGTGGTCGGCGCGGTCACAGACTCGCGGTACGACACCTGCGGCTTGCCGGTGATACACTCCACGCCGTACTCGCGCCTGATCCGCTCGCGATAGATCTCCAAGTGTAGCTCGCCCATCCCAGAAATGATAGTCTCCTTCGATTCAGGGTCGAACTTGACCCGGAAAGTGGGGTCTTCGCGCTGGAACCGGCTCATGGCTTTCGAAAATGCTCCATTGTCTTTTGATTTCGGGGCGATCGAGAGCGATATCACCGCCTCCGGCACAAACATGGAGCTCATCGCGATCTGGGTGTCGCCGCTCCCGCCCACAAACGTATCGCCCGACGCACACTCAATTCCGAACGTGGCACAAATGCCGCCCGCGCTTACTTCGGCCACGTCCTCCATATCCTTGGAGTGCATACGCACGAGCCGCGCCACCTTGACCTTTTTACCGCTCTTCAAGTGGGTCATGTATGCGCCCTTTTTCAACTTCCCCTGGTACACACGGATATACGTGAGCTGTCCGTACGGCCCCTCCTCTAGTTTGAAGGCCAAGCCCACGAACGGAGCGGCACTAGATAATTCAAGGGCTACGGGAATTTCCGTCCCCTTTGACACGTCGAGGCCAGTGTTGAGCACCTCGTTGGGCTGGGGCAAGTAGTCAACTACCGCATCGAGCACGGGCTGGATTCCGGTGTTGGCCAAGGCCGAGCCCATGAGCACAGGCGTGAACTTGCGAGCAATGGTCGCACGCCGTATCGCGCCCTTGATCTGCTCGACGCTGGGCTCGCGCCCGTCCAAATATATATCGGCCATATCGTCGTCCACATCTGCCAAGCACTCGATTAACGCCGCACGCTTCTCTTCAACGAGTTCGCGCAATTCCGGCGGTATTTGCGGGTCGACCCGCACAACTTCGCCCTGTTTGCCCTCGTTATAGATAGATACCCGGTCAATGATATTGATCACGCCCTTAAGTTCGTCTTCAGCACCGATGGGCACTTGGATCGCGGCCGCAGGTGTCTTGAGCTTGAGATTGATCTGCTCGATCGCGCGGAATGGGTTGGCGCCCATTCGGTCCATCTTGTTGATGAAAGTGATGCGCGGAACATTGTAACGCCTCATTTGACGGTCGACGGTGACGGTTTGTGACTGTACCCCCAGGACAGCGCACACGACGAGCACGGCTCCATCGAGAACACGCAAAGCTCTTTCTACTTCAATCGTAAAGTCAATGTGTCCTGGTGTATCGATCAAGTTAAAATTGTAGTCAATATTGTCTTTAGGCCAGGTACAGTATGTAGCGGCTGACTGGATGGTGATCCCCTTTTCCCTCTCCAACTCCATATGGTCCATCTTGGCTCCAACAGCATCTTTACCGCGGACTTCGTGGATCGCTTTGATGCGGCCCGTGTAGAAGAGAACGCGCTCGGTAAAGGTTGTTTTCCCCGAATCAATGTGCGCAGAAACACCAATATTGCGCATGAGCGAAGCATCTTGGCGATCTTGCTCAGAGAGTCGCAGAGATAAATCGTCGAGTATACTTTTCTCCTCCTGATAAGTTGCCGGAAGCTTCTCCAACACGTTGAGCTGACTAGCTAGCGACCTGCTAGAGCATAGCTGGCGAGCGCTTTGTGGGCATTTCAGCACACGCCATAGCGTCCTGGCGGCCCCAAACATTGTAGTTTCGGTATAGAGCTAAAAAAACACAGATGCCTTTTTTTTCTCCTTCACGATGACATGAAGACAGATACACTATTCTGGTTCATGAAGCAGGTTGATAACAGTTTTGATACCGTTCATATGATGGGCTTGCAGAGCCCTTCCTTCAAGTTTATGTCTCTATCTTATTAGACGGTAAGGCCCGCGAGCTCCTACACCCGGAGTTGACCGCGTAATCCGAGGACATCGCCCCAAGACTCATTGGACGCCGATGGCAAGACTACACGCAGTCTCGTGGAGTCTCATTGCTACATTACCTTGCAGATTTTTTAGCTGATCGAACTCTCATGAAGATGCGGCTCCCTGAGGTCTTGAGCTCCGTGATGTGTTTTTTTTCGCAGCCAGTGACTTGATAATCTTGGAATATGGAAGCAGTGCTTATACAGGTCGAGTGAAGGCGCAGGCAAGTCATCTCGATCATATAAAGGCCCCTCACAATCTAAGTAATAAGAAAAGTGGATAAGAATGCCATCACCTGGAACCACCCTCGATGCAGTCTTTTTTCCTATTAGAAATATGAGTGACAATCGTTATTGGTTGCACACCTCATGAGTCTTTCATGGCATGAACTTCTACACAGAAAGAAGCAGTTTTTAAATTGTGGATCAGTCTCCACCTTTTTCCTTTTTTTTTCTTGAAGCAGGTCTCTCAAAAATTCAGATACAAGAACAAAGCCCACATCTGTCAGATCTTGCGAGATACGAAACCCACATGCCTCAGATCCTCAAATGGAAACGGACCCACATTTGTGAAATCTTCGCATGTGAAAAGACCCACACACCAATCAATCGCCCCGCTCTTCTTTCAACATTCTCACAAATCCCAATTTTCAACACGCCTCACTAATCCCGAGGCTTTACGCCAATCTTGTTGGTGTTTCTAAACATGTACACTCCCTTGTGATCAGCATCGTCAACAAATTGGCACATGCGGATATTCTTCCAGAGCGACTTCCACATGTTCTCGCCTTCGTAGCGGTAGTGCTTTCCCATAACCTGTTGGATGGCGTGCGACGCCTCGCGCGCATTGTAGAAAGGGATTCGGGACACGTAGTGGTGCAACACGTGGGTCTCAATGATATCGTGGAAAATGTGTTGCCCGACAAAGCCAAAGTTTCGATCAATAGTCGCTGCGGCACCGCGCGCAAACGTCCACTGCAGAGCGTGGTAGTGGGGCATTGTGCTGTCGGTATGCTGCAAAAAGGTGACAAAAACGAGCCAGTGGTTCACCCAGCACCACGGCACGAACCAGTTGATCATGACGGTGAAAAGCCCCAGGGCCTTGTACCATTGGTAAAGCCCAGCAAACACCAACAAGATTCCAATATCGGAGTAGAGAACGTATTTTGCCTGTCCTTTGTCGAAAATGGGGGCCGCGGGATTATAGTGCGACTTCCCAAGCCTAGTGTAGCCGGGGTGTGACTGGCCAGTCGCGTTAGTGATCAAGTGAAGCTGCAACCCGCCCAACTGCTGCAATACAAGCTTCACAAGGGAGTACACGGGCAGCTCTTCCATGATATCCGAAATCTTTAGCGCGCCCTTGCTGTGTGCGTACTCCTCTTTGGTGAAGGGGATAAACACCGTATCCTTAGTCATGTGGCCGGTTGCCTTGTGATGCTTTGAATGGGTGTGTTTCCAAGAGAAGTAAGGAACCACCAAGTAGGAGTGGAGCGCCCAACCGACGAAGTCATTGACCTTGGAGTAGTCCGAGAACGCTCCGTGGCCACATTCATGAGCCAAGATCCACAAGCCAAAACCAAAGAGGCCGATGACGTACGAGTCAAGAGCCCAGAGGAGGCCGCGAGCTACAGCAGAAACATTCGGGTAGGATTCAAAATTAACCAAGGGGATGAAGCGATGAGATACCCACCCCACAAAGAACATCGCGATGATGTCACGAGCGACATAGTGCAAAGACCAGGGCAACAGACGAACGTAGCAGTGCTTGGGTATGGCGGAGAGAATCTGCTTGATGGTATAGTCTGGGACGGGGAAGGGGTTACCGAGGGTGTCGGTAGTGACAATAGGTTCCTGCAGACTCAGCAGATCATCCTGAAAAAGCGCGACGTTGCCCCTGTGGGTGATCAGAGCCAGCAGAGGAGCAGATCCGGTGGAGGCAGCAACAGCGTCAAGGATAGTCATGCCAGTAGACAGGAAAAGGGCTTGGACTTTAACAGCGATGTCGGAGCGACGAAATGGAAAAAATCCTTGTATGAAAATCGTTCGGCTGAAATTACGCGCTCGGCTTGCCAACACCTGCACTCGGTTTATTTTTCGGACGCTGTACGATGCGCATCGCATGAGGACTGCGGCATATGCAGGTTTGTTGAGCTGTCTAATATGCAGGTCGTATGCAGCACTTTCTTTTCTTTTTGCAGCCACGCTTCCGGTCCAACTCCGTAGAGGCAGCACAATTCGTGTTTTGATGTTTTGGTCACCAAGACTGTTGTGAGAGTAGAGCGGCCAATCAGAGGCCTTGTCTTAGTACGTGATGGCTTCTTTGGCTTTTCACACGACTACTTTGTATATACATTGAGGTATCTGCCTTCGTCTGTTGCGAAACGTCATGGAGATCCCATGTCAGAACCAGCAAAAACCTCAATAGAATTCTAGTGCTATGTTCAACAAACTTATAGTCTGATTACCAAACCAACTTGAAACTCCAACCTTTAGTTGTACGTGCACTGCTTCGCATTTCATTTGACTCGAGTGTCTGACTGAAGACCATCGTCATGCGCCAGCTCGCCGATACAGAGATGAATTCAGTTCGATGGCCTCTTCGGGTGAATCACATGGCCCTCGATGCTAATTCGGCTAATGTACGTTATCCGATTGACGCCTTTTGGCACCAACCTGTACTCAAGCCGCAGCAGACGGCCTAAGCATTCGCATCGTCGCTTCTGCCGCGATATGCCACTTCGCAAAGTTGAGACCGAATGATCCTTTTGCTGAGCGATGCAATTCAACATCAGCGGCTATGTGATATCACGCTGCACTCTAAATAAGTCAAGATATTTGAATACTAGCTTAGGAGGTAGGCTGTACATGTATTCACTTGATGACGGTAAAATATGGTGTTTGATCTCTCTTGAGAGCCATTCTTGCATCTTTTC
>JAKTSS010000037.1:0-49771 GCA_030580355.1 Debaryomycetaceae sp. yHKB357 | reverse complement strand
ACATGAACGTCTTATGCGGAGTCACATCAACATCTCGAGTAGGAAACACATCAAATGTCAGAGTGGAGACACATGAACATCTCGTGGAAACACATGAACATCTCGTGGAAACACATCAACATCTCGCGTGGAGACACATGAACATCTCGTGGAAACACATGAACATCTCGTGGAAACACATGAACATCGCGTGGAAACACATGAACATCTCGGGTGGAGACACATTATCAATCCCATATCTGAGCGTACATTGTAACTCAGTAACGACGTATCACGAACTAGAAAAAGCGACATGAGAAAAAGCAACGACACAAATTGGAAAACGATCTAGGCATCATCTCATAGACGGGGGTGCTTGACCTTTTTGATGTTGATACTGGAGGGAGACACGCCGCTATCAGCAAGTGAATCCAGCTTCTTTTTGGGAATCTTGAATTTGAGGAGCTTGGAAGCTAGCCAAGGGGTAAGATATAACGAGAAAGCGACTCTGAGGGGTAAGAGGAATTTGACAATAACAAAGGAGTAGGCACCGTGGACGATGAACTGTAGTTTATCGTGGACGGTGAAAGAATAGTGGGATAGGGTATAGTCGATAAAGGCGGTGCCTCTATCCATCGCCCATTGCGGGAGGGAGAGCGGGGGCGTATAGTCAAAGTGGTGGAAGGTGTACCATAGAGAGATGAGAGGGATAATGGCCGATAGCTCGTGGATGATTAGAAAGGCCGATACGTGCAGAGCCGGGGCGTTGGAAAAGCGCGTGAGGTAGGGGCGCAAGTAGGTGGGGAATTTAGAGAGAAGGGGATGAGGCGGTGGTGGTGTGTTCTTTTGTAAAGTCTGTTGAGTGTTCTGTTGAGTGTTTTGTTGAGTGTTTTGTTGAGTGTTCTGTTGAGTGGTCTGTTGAGTGGTCTGTTGAGTAGTGGAATATGATTTTCTGAGCGATGTGGCCCGCCACGACAACGACCCAAGATGTGCATGTGCTAAGCTTCCGTTCAAAGGCCTCGACCACATCCCCAGTCTTATTCCAAGGCTTATCATTTCTACCAATTGACTCCCTTTCGATACGATACCACAAGATGCCAACATTTTCTATGCTGGGGTGGTTGCTTACTAATCGTCATCGTTCAGTCGTATAGGTACGCCTTGAATCATTCCACGTCAGCGTCACAGATCTTCCCTCCCAGTAATAGATCCAGAGTCATGTCGGTCTACATTGTTGCCACTGCACGTACGCCCATTGGCTCACTCCAGGGCTCTCTCTCGTCCCTCTCCTACTCGGATCTTGGTGCGCACGCCGTCTCTGCCGCCCTCAGTAAGGTCCCTTCTATCGACCCTTCTACTGTCGACGAGATCGTTTTCGGCGGTGTTCTCCAGGCGAATGTCGGCCAGGCCCCTGCCCGCCAGGTCGCCCTCAAAGCAGGTCTCCCCGAATCCGTCGTCGCCTCTACCGTCAATAAGGTATGTGCCTCCGGTACGAAGGCGACCATCATCGCGGCCCAGTCTATCCTCACCGGCTCCGCAGATATCGTCATCGCGGGCGGCGCGGAGTCCTTGTCCAACTGTCCCTACTACCTTCCCTCTGCCCGTCTGGGCGCTCGTTACGGCGACGTCTCCCTCGTCGATGGCATTCAAAAGGATGGTCTTCTTGACGCTTACTCTGGTGTACTCATGGGCGTTGCCGCCGAAAAGTGTGCCGCAGATCAGTCCTTTTCCAGAGAGGCCCAGGACCAGTACGCCATTGACTCCTACACCAAGGCCGCTGCCGCATATGCTAACAAAAAGTTCCAGTCGGAAATTGCTCCGATAACCATCAAGGGTGTCCGTGGCAAGCCCGATATCGTCATCTCTGAAGACGAGGAGTATAAAAACTTTGATGAGCAACGCGTTCGCCTGGCCAGACCGGCGTTCCAGAAGGAGAACGGTACCGTGACCGGTCCCAACGCCAGTAAGTTGAATGACGGTGGTGCCGCCATCATTCTTGTGCTGGAGCGTAAATTGCACGAGCTTGGATTAGTCCCCTTAGCGAAGATCTCGGGCTGGGGCGAGGCCGCTCGTGCCCCGCTCGACTTCACCATTGCTCCGTCACTCGCAGTGCCCAAGGCTTTGAAGCATGCGGGAGTCTCGGCCACGGACGTAGACTTTTACGAGTTTAACGAAGCCTTCTCCGTCGTGGGATTGGCCAACACGAAAATATGCGGCTTGGATCCTGCCAAGGTCAATGCCTATGGCGGCGCAGTGGCCTTGGGTCATCCCTTGGGCTGTCTGGGTGCCCGCATCATCGTCACATTGTTGCTGGTGTTGCAGCAGGAAAACGGCAAGATTGGGTGTGCCGCTATCTGTAACGGCGGCGGTGGCGCCTCCGCCATTGTGATTGAGTTGCTTCAAGGATCAAAGTTGTAGGGAAAAGTCGCAATTCCAGTGTCTTGTGTGTGCATGTGTAGGTTGTTTATGGCTTCTGGTTGCTATCGATTACCACCAGGCATTATTTATTATCGATAGTACGGTTTGTACGCTGGAGATTCTTGTGCTCCGGGTTATAGTGTAGCAACATGCTCACCAACGCGACTATGCGGTGTACTCTTGTAGAAGTAGTCAGAAGCGCACCTGCTTGAAGTTGAATTTTAGTGTACTTCAAAACAAGCTGGATCAACCTTCAAAATCTAGTTACTCATTTCTTCATTGGGCGTACTTTGAAACACAAATCGCAGTCTTCCCTTTCAAAAGTAGACAGTGTTGAAGGCAAATTACAGCCTCTTGATTTTCCTGGCGACGAATGCAAGACGCCCACGACTTTGCAGAGTACGATGAGCCCACCGCTACGTTCTGCATAGTGTCCTCGCACAGCATACTCGCACACATTGAAACATGGCTAGAACCTTTCACGGCTGCCTATCCGTGGTCGCATCTGCCTCCACGCCTCCACGAATCAAAGAGGTCATCACACTGGTATGTGTTGGGCACGCTCACCGTGCTCTGGAACGAAGACGAACTATTGCTCCACCAGCTTCTCCGGGACTTCTCGGCCGAGCACGATGTGCTTGTTCGCATCTCGCACCTGGTATACCACGAGTCGATCGCAGTTCTCTGCCACGACTACTGGCTGAATCGCGAATCAAAATCGCTGCTCTGGCTCCGCCACGGCAATGTCGTGATGGTCTCTCCACACCATGAAGATTCGGAGATTGCTGCGATACGTGCCGGAAATTTCACTACAGACGACGCCCTCGACAAGTTATACGCCGAGCAAATCGGTCTCTACGCAAAGTACAATCTCGAAATCGTCTATGACGCTTCCCTCGACTTGATGCCGCACGTCCACACCTACATTCTGGCGCAGCCCTGGCAAATTGGCCGAGCGCTACAAAATTATCGCGAAAAAGCCATGGCGCTTGAGCCGGTTTCAGGGAATACGTCGCGCGAATCGGTGGCAGTGCCGCTTGCACTCGTGTGTGAGGCCCACTTGGTGCTGCCGCACAATTGGCAAAAAGCGGCCGGCGAGATAATTTGCGCGGGGTTGCGTGACGTTAACGTACCCACATCGCTATTGCCGCGACGCAACCGGCGCCAGGTGCTCCAGCAGAAACTACTGTGTCAGTGCCGTCTCGATTCGCCAGTAGCGGAGAACTGGACCCATGTGGACCAGATATTGCGCCTGCCTCCGGACTTTGACGAGCAGGGCCTCGCACAGCATTTGCAACATATGATGTCACAGTGTGATTTCGAAAAGTTGGATATCGACGACGGCGTTGCTAGCGATGATTCTCAAGTGAGCCTGTACTCGCAGCAAATATCAAAGTTGCGGGCGGCACTAGAGGGAACCGAACACGCCGACTTTTGTGACTACTTGCAGGAAAACTTGGGGATGGTTTACAATGATGATAGCAGTTATAAGAGTGACAGCGATGGGGCGGGGGGTGACTCGGTGGATTGTGAGAGATTAGGGAAATCATGCAGTCAACGAGAAGAGAAAGATCAGGTGGGCGGAGATTGTGTGGGTTTACATCAGCTGAGTAATGCAAACAGTGACATGGGACGCGAAATGCGTGATTCGGGTAACGTGAGTGGTACCGCAGATCAGGCAACCAAAGAGTCGTGTGATTTGGACCAGGTAAGAGGTACTTCAGAATGGGCATCCAAAAAGTCGTGTGATTTGCATCAGACGAGAGATGATCCCAAATGGGCATCCAAAAAGTCGTGTGATTTGCATCAGACGAGAGATGACCCCAAATGGGCAACCATAGAGTCGTGTGATTTACATCGAGCAAAAGGTGATCTCGAACACGCCAGCGACGGACAATGCAATCTGGATCATACTCATGAGGATCGCCATGACTCAGATGAGGTGAGCAGCGATAGTCAGGACGCCGCGGAAATCTATCGCGACTTTGACGAAGAGAAGCGTGCGTGCGATATGCAAGTGTGATGCTGGCAAAGCTACTCTACCCGAGATACAGGAAGTGGCCCTCTGGTTTACGGATATTAATGCTACGCAAGAAAAACGTACCGGTCAGCCTGACTTGAGGAAGTGACTGACACTAGCCCCGAGTGCCGCCCGCGGCATTCTTGTGGAGCCTAGTCGGTAAAGTCTGCAATGACAGACACGAGCCCCGAGTGCCGCCCGCGGCATTCTTGTGGTGCTTGGTCGGCCAGGTTCACCAAAGACCTCGACTTGAATCTGTCCTAGCCACACACCATTCCAGTTTTGTGGGGCAAATGCAGCGCCACTACCACCGATTAGGACAGCACAGAGTAGTACAATTGAATCGAGGATGCCCAGAACCAATGTACCAAAGGAGGCAATACGGTATACCGAGAGTAATGTGTAGGGGGTATCGAGATTAGCAAGTAGGGAGGTATCGAGATTAGCAAGTGGGGAGGGATCGATACTAGCAACTAGGGAGATATCGACACTAGCAAGTTGAAAGGTATCGAGCAAGTAGACATGGCAATAGCGAAGTGTTGGGACGAGTCGGCAGGGGGTATCACACAATGAGTTTGAAGACAATATAGTGGCAAAGAAAACAAATCTTGCCGCCGCAACAGCGAGAAACGCAAGTCAAAACTGCAGATGCAACAAAGGCTTGAAAGTTTAGGAACGATGCACCAGGCAGACTTGACAACTTGGGCACATGAGTCTAGTCAAGCAAGAGATCAAAGAATTAAAGTATACTGAGGGTTCTGACAGAGACGAATAAACAACTCCGGGACCAAGATCTGCGTAGGAAAAGATTGCGAAACACAGAATCGAATGGTTGGGATCGCAGATCTCGATGGTCAAGACGACAGTTGGCCATGGTTGCAAAGGATGGTCTCAAATTTTTGAAAATGACAGCACGAGTGGTCGCAACCAACATCGAGTCGAGAGCGGACTCGCAGGAAGCAGACACCCATAGAGCCGACTAATCACGAAAAGTTCATATTTTGCTTTTGCAATTCGGTAATAGTCCATATCCAGGTTTGTGCGGCGTGATCCATGTTTCGAGCGACTTTTGAGGGTTCGCGAACCTTTGCGTTACCGCCAAAGTACTTGCCGCTGTGTTTCTCAACCTGTAAGGTCGGGTCTGTGCAGCATCTGAGGATCGAGCTGGTAGCGACGCCGGCATTGATACCGAGAATGTGGCTACACAACTCGAAAAAGCACCAGAAGAGGATGCCGACGATGGGCAAACGCGTCCATATTGCGAACAAGTTGGGGTTCATTACGAGGCCGGGGTCTACGCAGAGACACAAGACTCGCGGATTGCGGAGGGCTAGCATCTTGATAAAGTGGATCACAGCGAGCTGGGCATGGGCGTAGCGCACCCACAAGAACAAGCGGCGGGGACGGTAGGACCACCTCCAGTCTAGCGACAAGTATCGGGGGAACAAATAGTGGATGGGGGACGCAATGTGGACTATGCGCGGCGACAGACACGCTTCGAGGCGGGGCAAGAGGAGGAGGCAAAAGACAAAGACCAGTATGTAGTTTGCCTGGACAATTGCGTCGGTGTCGGTGGAGCCAGTAGCGCTCCAAATGCCCACATTCAAGAGCAAAAGATCTAGGTGAGGTTCGCGGCGCTGGAAGTGGCGCACAGCAGCGGAGATGGAGTCGATAGAGGTGAAGTCGATTTCCAAGAAGTGGATCAGACCCAGTGTCGCCAGGTCCGGATGTTCAGCGGGGGAGGAGCCAGAGAGAGGATTGGTGATTTCCTTGATGGCGGCATTGACGCGAGACTTTGAGCGCGAAGCGACGTAGACGTGATAGCCCTCGGCATAGAGGGCCGCGATGACCCCCCTGCAGGGGCCGTCGTAGGAGCCCGCAACGAGCGCGACCTTGTGGGAAGAGGGCCGCGGGGGCAAGGGAGGCAGTCGAGACATGGACGAGAGCAGGAGCGGCAGGAACACGTAGCGCGAAGACAAGTAGACGCAAGATGAGGACTGGGCTGGAGCAGAGCCGGTGTGGCCATCGGCGGCTTTATGCAGGCCGGAAAAAAGGGTATTTTTTCGGAGCCATATGGGGAAAGTTCCCCACAGAGTCTTTGTAAGCTAAAGGTCTAGAGCACGGGCGGCAAGAGCCCTACTACGGCCTCGCAGATCTCGCGCGGGCTCTTATCGCTAGTATCTACCACCACACAGTCGCCGCCACGTGATGCCAACTCTCCCGCCTCGGGCACCTGCATCGCGTCCCACTGCAGACGCACCATCTCCGCCTTCATAAAGTGGCCTGCGCGCTGTGTCACGCGCCGCTCCAACTCTGCAAGCGGCAGGCGGAGAAACACGTAGCGGAGTCCCACGCCGTGGCAGTGCCTGCGGATTTCTTGTCGGTGCGCGCGTTTGAGCGCGGAGCACAGAACCACCGCGCGGTACCCCGTCCGCGGCGCACTGGAGTCTCGGCTAGACGCGGCCTCGCCCACACGCGCAAGCCACCCCCACCGATCCTCATCTTCCAAGGGGATGCCCCTTGTCATTTTGGCAACGTTTTCCGGCGGGTGAAGCGAGTCGCCCTCGATAAACGGGCAGCCGTAGTGCTTGGCCAACTCGGCGGCTACCGTGCTCTTCCCAGTGCCAGCCGGCCCAGCCACAATTATCGCTAGCGGGAACGCATCCATGGGTGAAAAACACACCACACCACCACCACAAGTTGTGTGTGGGTTTCGTCCTGCAGATTAGCTTTTCTGAAAAAAACCTTGATTTCCTAATGGGGTAATTTGTGGTCTCGCTGCACAACCGGTAAGCCGCGGCATCCTAACACGCGAGAAAACACGCTTCTCGCCGGATACGTGGTCGTGTGAGCCTGCTAGACGTCACATTCTGGGCCTGTTTATACCTAGGACAACTTCTCTGCTCAGATACGTTTCATCGCAGTTTCTCAGCCCGTTCGATACTTTTGCGTAGCCCAAGCTCCTGTCACTGTGGCATGATGGAATAATTGGCGCCTTACGTATGCTCGAGCCAGTTCTTCACAATACCATTCTTTGGTATCACCACTTTTCCCAAAGCGGTTGCGAGAAGGGGTCACGAAAATTCCTCCCACCACCTTCCCTGCTCCCACTTTTGTATCCATATCCAAACATGGTAGATTAACCTAGTATCTACAAGATCTATAAAACGGGCGCTATCGTGCCCACACCTCACCGCTTTTGTACCCATATCCAAACATGGTAGATTGATAAAGTATTTACAAGATCTATAAAACGGGCGTTATCTTACCCGCACCTCACCGCTTCCATCGGTCGTGGCTGCGTCCGACGTGCCGCAAATTTAGCAACTCCTGCGCGATCCGCTTCTCAATTACCAGCTTCATGTCGTTGGCGCTCTCGCGGTCCACAAAGAGCGTGGGCCACCGCTGCGAAAGCCACAAAAACAAGAGGATCTGCCGGTGATTGTCCTCCAACATCTGTAGCGTCTCGACCGTCTCCTCTAGCGTGCCCGATATCCGCGGACCCCGCTCGATCTGCCGCCGGTGGAGGAAACCGTGGTCGAATATCGTGGTGCTCTTGCAGTGCGCAATGCACTCAAAGAACCCCTCCGCAGTCTCGATCACCTCTTTCAGCGCCATCTTCACGTTGAAGGGCGCCTGCGAAAGCAAAAGCTGGTCGTCAAACGTCGTCTTCTGGTACAACCGCTTGCGTAGCAAGAGCTGCAGCACGGCAACGCGGTCGTCCGATTCGTTGAAAATGTAAAGTGGGGCTTTCTGGGTCGTGGGTGCGGGTGTGGGTGTGGTAGTCGGTGACGATTCAGATGGTCCCATTGGTGGTTGTGCTGTTTGTGATTGTGGTGGTGGTGATGCTACCATCGGTGTGGGTGTTTGCGATTGTGGTGATGGTGGTGGTGGTGTCTGTGTGGGTGTTTGTGTGGGTGTTTGCGATGGTGATGCTATTGTCGTGGATGTTTGCGATGGTGATGCTATTGTCGTGGATGTTTGCGATTGTGGTGATGGTGGTGATGGCACCGCTGACGTCGTAGCCGCTACCGCGGCCGCCACTGCCTCCTCCCTTTCCAAAGTTTGGAGAATTTGGGAAAACGGAGTGCCCCCAGGGAACCGTTGCATATAATTCTTCCACACCCGCGGGGTCGGCCAGATCCGCGCCTGCTCGAGCGGCACCACCGGCAAACCAATCTTGTCGCGAATCGCTGCCAAATCGCGCTTGCGCATCGCCAGCACGAACCCTTCCAGCTCGCCGGCATCCTTCAGGTACCGTCCCGCGCGCCCGGCAATCTGCCGCATCTCCAGGGCCGTCAACGGCACTAGACTGTTGCCGTCAAACTTGTCCACCGTCGCAAACACAATGCGCTTGATCTTGAGGTTGAGCCCCATTCCCACCGCGTCCGACGCTACAAGCACATCATACTGCCCCGAGTTGAAGCGTTGCGCTTCCTGCAGCCGTATTTCCGGCGGGAGCGCGCCGTAGATTATCCCGGCCTTTAGCCGCGTCGTCAGTTCGATCTTGCACTTTAGGTCTAGAATACGGCGTTTGGAGAAGGCTACGAGACAATCTCCACGCTTGATTTCATGAACACTCTTGACGGGCTCGGGACATACCGTCAACTTGCCCATCCGCTCGTGCCGATGCACAGTTACTTCGTCACCCGTGGTGGCAGCGATCTTTTGCACAAGCGAAACTGCGCTCTCTTCCCCGCACAAGTGGATCTCCTTGGCGAGCACGCCCAAGAGAGCGCTAGTCCACGCCAGTCCACGCTGCGGGTCCGCGATCATCTGGATCTCGTCAATAACGCACACGTCAAGCGGCTTGAAGAGCGGGATCATCTCAATTGTACCCAGAGAGATGCCGCTCACGTGTCCGTACTCGTCCAAGATTGGAATGACCTCTTCGCCCGTAATCAAGTTGCACGGAACCTGTTCCGCATTGAATCGCTCAAACACCTCGCGGGCAAGGAGGCGGAGCGGGCCCGCATAGTAGCCGGTTTTGGCGCTGGCCAAGCGCTGTAACAGTCTGTAGGTCTTTCCCGAGTTGGTGGGGCCCACATGCAAGATGAATTTGCGGCGCATACGGCGGGCATCAGGGAACCATTCCGCCGGGTGGCGGAGATCCACCAGCAGAGACGCGGCCGGGATTGTACGCGCTACGTGTGCGAGCCAGAGCTTGTGCAAGAGACGAGAAAGAATGTTAGTGGCGAGCTGAGGCGCGGAGCACTGGTAAAAGGTCAATAATGATGCGGGGAATTTGCCGGCATAGATGCAAGCGAGAATGAGTTTGGCGTTACCAATAGCCGGATTGATGAATTCAACGGGTGGCGGCGAGGTTGAAGGTACATGCAGATCGGGCTGAGTATTGAGCCTCATGGAAAGCTCGGTGAGCAAGAGATTTAGCGTGGACGGGTCCTGAGAGTTCAAGACGGCGTATGGCTGCGAAAAGCGTCTCGACAATGCCAATTTTTTAACATTTGAGAGGATGCTGTCGATGAATGACTTTGAAGAAGGGAAGAAAGATTCGCTGGACGAGACAGTGGTTTCGTCGGCAGAGCAAGGACGAATTTGCTTCGTGTGTGTGACCGACAGAGGATCTGAAAAATCATTATCTAGACGCTTAGCTTCAGACAGTTCTGCGGCGCAAGTTGAAAAGAGGCGGCCAATTGATAGATGTCCTATATTAGTCGAGAAGCTGCGTGCATGCCTACCACTTCGCGTACTTCGTTGACCTAGTCGTAGAAACAGCATCCGCCCCTCTATGTTGATACTGGTGCCGCGATGCCCTGAATACTAATGATTACGTAAGAAATGGACCTTTGCCATGAAATAAAAGTGCTTGGAGAGCATAGATCGCGGGTTCACTTCTCGTCACGGAACAAACAGGAAGCCATGCCGCCGGAGGAAGGATGAATGTTTGAGCCTGGACGGTCCCTCAGAAGTTGCAGTACTGCTCGTGCAGCATAATGTGATCACTGAGCCCATGCAGACCGCATCTACCCCACACCAAATCAGCAGAAAAGTTACTCACTTCACTTACGCACTCAATGATTACCACGTCTGGTCACGATCCATCACCTACCTACAAGCGAGTAGTATTTGCTCGCAATCCGCTTTTCAAACTCTTCGATTACTCCGTCTCTTTGAATGACCCCGGTGCGCCGGTCGATGGCATATGCCAAAAGGCGGTCCGCTGCATTTCGCGTGTCATACGGGTTGGGCTTGTGTAGCTTATCCCACCACTCTTGCCACTCCCCCACAATTCCCTCAAGTTGACCCTTTCTGTCGCCGCACTTGACTGCGAGGAGTGCCATTCCGTAGACGGTATCACGCGGCGCCCGCCCAAAGTCAACATGCTCACATATGCTGTCACTGTATTCGCGCCGCAAATCCTCCGCCTTATCCCGCAATATTTTCGCCTCGTCCTCCAACTGAGAGCTCTCCTCGAGCACAGGATCATCGCACTTCAATCCATACATTCTGACTTTCCTTCCGAAAACATTCACCATCTCGAATTCAAAGAAGACCCGCTCAAGCAGATCGGGGATCTGACCGCTCCTCCTCTCACTTGCATACTGCAAAAATCGTTTGGCGTTCTCGCTACTGTCAAAGCTATCGTTAGGCTCCTCAAAAGCCCACCACTCGCGCCACTCTTGAGTAGCGTCAAGGGCAACAGCATGGGGATTGGCCGCATTCGCCGCGCTTGCAATATCGAACAATTTATCTAGCGTGTTGGCCCCTTCCTTGAACACAATGCACTCGCCTCGGTGCATGCACTGGAATTTCTTGTCGCCTGCCGAAATCTCTTCTATCGCGGCCTTTTCTATCTTGTCGGAATCCGGCCGGGGCCATATCTGGCCCCGAGGATCTGACGGAATTTGCATAGCTCTAACAGAAAGAGAGAGTCCAAGGACTGCCGTTGCCATGAATGTGGTGAATTTCATCGTGGGCCATTATTCATTGACTGGAAAGTCATCCGCTTTATAAATGCAATTTTTCTTGCCACCCAGCGACTGTGAAACAATGCATAAATCATGAGCTTCAGTAGTCGTGATCAGGTGCATCATTCTGTGATTTTGATACCTGTTGCTAACTAGATGTTATACATCGTCGCTTGTGCTTTCTTTAAAGCATATGAATGGCGGCGAGTATACTCTCGTCACTGGATTGACCCGCAATTCTTAATCTTCTGTTTCGATATATCTGTTTGGCGCAAGTTTTGATGGTTCCAGTTCTCTGCTATGCCGCGTTTCGAATTCCTTTCCCTCTGGCTTCGGCGCAAATTGCCGCAGGAAGCTAATACGCAAATTCCTATTTATGTTTTCTCGAAAGAGTGGCTTGTGTCAAGTAAGAATTATAGCATTGCAAATACGATACACCGCTCTGACTGCGCTGTGGATCTCTCCAGTTCCAAATACGACCGTGCGTATCTTGAGAATAATGGATGCAGCACCGCATATCTTGCAAGTGCTAATCACCTCACCACTCATGGCTAATCACTTCACCACTCAAGGCTAATCACTTCACCACTCAAGGCTAATTTTCTTTCGCATACTTCACAAATGCTGAATTCTGTTACAAACAGTGAGTTGCTTAGCTTCGTTATTCGGCACAATACACCTCTGTGATCTCTAGAGCTCTTACTAAGTTGCTCTGGTATTGATAATTGTTACACGCAGCTTGGCGTGATAACAACTGTTACCAACAGCAGCCTGCTGCGTGCTTCTCTACACTCCTCCTGTACCATCGTTTGTGTGAACTGTTTGTGATGCACGCCTAACGAGTGCCTATTGATACATCTCCACCAAAAACCTGCACGTATTTTCGGAGCTTGCGCATACTTCGATTTTCTTTCGTGTGATCTTTCCCGAGCTTTGTAAGATCTAGGATACACGCCGTGTGGCCCTTCTCAAAACTTCAAGAACGAACAGGAAACATAATTATTTGCGAAACCCTGGTCGATTTTGGAGGCAACGCGTCTTTGAACACATCTAAAGAAATGTGTATGGCTTCTGTTCCGCAGCTAGGGCGAAGATTCTATTCAAACGACCTTGAGCCTTTTCTTTCATTCAGCTCTCGTTTTCGTGTTGTCTCTAGGTATGTCGCTAACTCCTAGTAATCATTGACAAGTTTGTCGTAAAGTTTTGGCGGTAACTGCTTTGAATATATTGGCGTTGTTGCCCTAGGCACTATGAGAGTTATTTCGCACGATTACTCCAATACTCGACGGCTACTCATGTCACTTTTGCACATCATCATCTCGCCAACAACTAACACTTCGAAGAAAACTTGAAATTTCAACTGTCAACAAAAGCCGTACTGAAGTTAAAAAGTGAAGTTCTCATAAAACTCATGTCTCGATATTCCACCGGGGTACTGGTTAAGCGTTAACGATTTTGTAGAATCTGTCGGCAAGTATCTTCTCAAAGTGCTTGATCTCATCAGTTGTCTGCACTAACCCTGAGCCGCGGTCAAAGGCATACGCCAAGAGCCTGTCGGCGTCGTTTCGAGTGTCGTAAGGGCTTGTGCCCTCGATCAGTTCCCAGAATTCTCGCCATTGTTGTGCTAATTCCAAGATCTTCGGAAACCGGTCAGTACACTTTATGGCATAGAGGCCCGCGCCGTACACAACATTGAGGGGTACTGAGCCAAAATCCCTGAACATACATATGGAATCGCTATACTCGCGACGCCGAGTGTCAGCGTCAATCCTCTGGTTGAATGCCTGATGAATTTGTTGTGCTCTCCACATGATTAGCTCTTCGGATGGTGTGAGATCATGCTCATCTGGCACCTTGTCTAGTATCAAATCTTTGTGGATCAACACAAGCCTCTCCTCAAGAGCTGAACGTGAAGGCAGGCTTTCGATGATCCCAATGCGCCGAAGGGTGACATAGTGCATGAATTGGTCAGCGTCGCTCCTAGAATCACCGGGAATCGCTGGCAACTCCTGAGAGAAGAGCAATTTCCATTGCTGGGCCACTATGCCTGCCTCGAGATGTTCAGGACATGCGAGGGCGTTTATAGCAACTCCCAAGAGCGTATCGAGAGTGTCGCCTCCAAAATTAGTCACATTGCAAGTGGTTCCTTCCCAGAGCTGTCGGTGATACTCGGCGAAAGCGGTGACGCTCTCAAGGTCCATTTTTTTTAACGCATGAGCCATCACTTTCTGATGATATTCGGTGTCGTCTTTCGCTTGTTGACCAATTTTTTTGAAGTCGGTCTTGGGCCAAAGCCGTTGGGAATTCGGGGTCTGCGTGTTTGCAAAACATGAGGCCACGAACGAGAGCACAAGCACTAGCGAGAATAACATTGCAGCTGAATTGAGTGAAAGGGAAGCCGCTTTTTGGTAAAAAGATATCGCGAGCATAACCATGGAGCGATGACCGCTATTTATAGTGGCACTCAGGGCTTGATTACTTTTACCAGCCCTAACACGTGGCTGACTAGAGACGTCGCACACTCGAGTAGCGATAGCGTTGGAAATTGCGCTGAAGGCAGTTTCACATGGTAACTTGAAATACTTCATGTTCGTGTGCGATTAAACATCCGAAGTACACTATGAAGTGTAAAATTATCCTCTGCATGAGCGGGTTAAAGAGAGCCAGTAGTGTATTGTTATTTTTTATAATTCATAATCCTCCAACCGTTCTTACATGTCGCAGAACTCAATCTAGAACGCAGTTAGTGCAAAGCTATTGATAGTCATGCCCCTCAAAAGAACTAGCAAAATCCACCTTCCAAGTGGCTGTGTCTTGGCGCAATATGATTTTTGTTGTTATTAATTTGGGGTTTTGGGCTTTTGCTACCGCTCTGGCAAGTTTCAGACGTCAATTGCTCGAACGCGTCGAAAGTTTTGACACTTCCACTCTGCCAAGACCTTTTTTGCGGTGCGCATGTCACACCGTCGGTTCATGACTCGCCAACACCCCGGATAGGTTCGTATTCTACACTTCGGATGAAGATACAAATGCTTTTCTCAAAAATGTCAGACTTTGACTTAGAAGCAACTAAAGGAACCTACCTAGCTTACGATTGGTTTTGGAAGATCGCATAGAATTCTTGTGCCAATTTCTTTTCAAACTTGCTGATCACTGTGTTTGAACTGATACCACCAGTGCGACGATCAAGAGCATAAGCCAAGAATTTATCTGCGTCGCTGCGGGTATCATAGTTTTGCGGCGTATCAAAATCATCCCACCATTCCCGCCACTGTCTCGCCAAGTCCAAAGCCGCCGGATTTTTTTGGGCGCACTTGACAGCATGGAGAGCGGCTCCGTACACGACATCAACCGGGTCGCTACCAAAATCCTGATGAACGCAGATTGAATCGCTGTACTCCATGCGCCTGGTATCGGCCTCTTCCTGAAGATGTTCCGCTCGAGCACGCTCAGTCTTTTCCAAGCTTGGATTGGGATCAATGATGTCGGCAAGCTCTTCAAACCGCTTTACGAGGTTCGCTTCAAATAGAAGCACTTCTGCCAGTTCTTCGGCTGCGTTTACCCGTCTTTGGATGACGTACAAAAGAAACCGATCTGCGTCTGCGCGAGTATCGTAGACGGAGGTCGGATGCTTCTTTGACCACCACGCCTGCCACAAAGTAGCGACCGCGTCGGCCGCTGCTAATTCGGGACACGAAATGGACATAATCGCGATTTCATAAAGTTTATCGAGATCATCGCGCAACTGTTGCGAAAGTTGGCACAAATTGCCTTTCCAAAATTCGCGCTGAATATCCGCTTCTTGCTGAAGCGCCAATGCTTCTTCCTTTTCAATTTGGCTACGTGCGAAGTCTTGAGCGCAGACGATGCAGTCTTGATGCTGCTTCCCAATTTTACCAAGATCAATCAATGAAAGTGCCCCAATATTCCCTGTGATAGCCGCAGGAATCGGAGTTGGTGGTGCCCCAATTTTCTCTTCAAGAGCTGCAGACGCGGGGGCGACAATCGAAGACCATAAAATAGCAGCATTCATGGCTGAAGCTACTGATGAAATGGACAAGTGCATTTCTGGTAGGGTTCGCTTGCGAGCTATCGTGCTTTATGCGGGGCAGGTTGACTATAAATATGCAATTTATATCAGCTCTCGTCTTGAATGAGCAGCGCCTACCACGTGTCCACATGAATGTCGTATGCATTGAGCGCGGCGTTTCGCATGAGACTTCACTGCAAAAGTTTGCAAAATATGTTTTATAAATTTTGACACTCAGCAGGTCAAAACTCCAAATTTGCTGCGCAAATATTCAGGGTTCATGTGGTTTGTTACAAAGTGCATGCATCTCCGAGATCATGAAGTTGATTGTCGAAGACTCGAGAAATCATGCCTGCGTGAGATCCGCCAGAAGCGCAACGTGAATCAGTCTCCAGTTTCACATATCGCACGAGGCTCGTCTGCGCAGCGGTCTGGCCACGTATTAGCTACTCATATTATACTTCTCCGTCACATTACTACCTACTCTGCATATGTCAAAACTTGACAGCGTCGAAACAGTATAGGGCCGAGAAGATGCTTTCAGCCGTCAACTTTGGCGTCAAGAACACGATTGACTTCTCTTGTTGAGGCGCGGTCTTGAAATTTGTTAGCTCAATCTGCAATAGCCAGGGCACCCTTACCGGCCCTGGAGCACGATTTGGGCTCAAATACGCAAGGCTGGGGTGCCGACCTAAGGAAGCTTGACAATAGGCGGTGGCGATACCGGGATACCTGGCCGCTCGATTCCAGCAAGCTAGAAGGGTACGACACCCCGGTAGTGTAAGAGTCGTGAGTTGTTTCCTTTCGATACCGACGTTACATATCATGTCAGCTAATTAATCGACGTAACGTACGATGTTCACTATGAAATTGACGCTACAAACCACATCAGTTAATCAATTGCCCTCCCAAGGATATTGCTCACCATATCTCCAGATTCGTAAAATTAGGGCGAACATACTGAACTACCTCCATCAAGATTGCGTGCCATAAAACGAAAAATCGAGAATTACCTGCGGGATACAATATCGATAAAGTCTGCCGCCAACTCTTCCTCAAAGCTCAAGATCTCGCGATGGCCAACGATGATGCCCGTGCGACGTGCGAGCGCATAGGCAAGGAACTGCTCGGCAGCAGTACGAGTATCGTACGGATTGGGGACTTTGATAGTGGAGTACCAATCGAGCCAGCGCTCTGCCAAGTGCAAAATCTGCGGTCGCTTGTGCACGCACTTTACGGTGTGAAGGGCGGCCCCATAAATTTTATCACGCGTGCTTCGCCCGAAGTCGGTGTGAACACAAATCAGATCGGTGTATTCCATACGCGTAGCATCCGCGTCGGCCTGCAACACCTTGGCTTCGAGTCTCAAGTTGTCTTCAGGAGTGATGGGCACAGCCTCATCGAGGAAAGTCATGGAGGAGTCATGGGCCTCCTTATAAAGCTTAAGAAGCTCATGCTCGTGAGTGAGGCGTTCGAGCAGGTCTTCCAAGACTCCTGCGCGCCGCTCAATAATGTAATGAAGAAAGCGATCGGCGATGGTGCGAGTATCAAATTCGTTTAGCGTGTTGCTTTTGTTCCACCACGTTTCCCACTTCTCCGCAACACTGGTCGCGCTCAATTGGCTTGAGCAGACAAGAGAAGCCACCGCGATTCCAAAAAGCTGCTGGAGCGAGTCGCCTCTGAAGGAAGTGACACCGCAATCGGTATCCTTGCGTAGCTCGCGCTGGTAGTCCGCCTCCTCCTGCAACAGTTTCGCCAACATCTGACGCATGATAACATTTTCTGCCTCGCTGTGGCATGACAGACATTCTATCTGTTGTTGGCCGATCTTGCCAACGTCAAGATGGTACCATTGCATTGGGGTCATCGAGGAGGCCCTCCGGGTCATGAGAGACTGCGGAAGTTGGGCCGTTGCCGCCGAGACTAGGAATGTGAGGAAAAGCATTGCTCAGCAAGGGTCTAGGGGGGTTCTGGCCCGATCCTTATATGTTGAGGCAGACGGGCTAACGTGGTTCCAGCTTGAAGCGCGGAGACGGTCACACGGCGCTGACGTAGGCGTGGTGGTGCGATAAGTGTGGTGGCACGTAGCAGAAGAAGACGCAGCGCATGGTTTGAGGTTGTAGCTCTCTGGACAAAGACGATGGCCGTCTACCCCAGAATATAAGATTAGGCTATTCTTGAAAAATTGTGAAATCGTCAAGCCCTTCAAACCCCATCGCATGACTACCAAAAGTGCCAATGCTGCTACCTCAGAGCTTGCCGACCGGTTCCATGCGTTCTACCGCTCCATCTCCGATTCAGAGTTCCCCTCAGTCGGCGCGTACCGCATCGTCCGCACCATCGCCCGCAGCTCCTTCGCAACAGTCTACTTGGCAGTTCACTCGCTCCTCGGCATCCACGTCGTTCTCAAGTGCGGGCCCGTATCGGACGCAACAATTGTTCGTGAGGTCTTCTACCATCGTCTCTTCGACCATCGCAACATCGTCCGGCTTTACGAAGTCGTTCGCACTGAGTCGCTCCTCTGGTTTGTTTTGGAGTATTGCCCGGGTGGAGATATGTTTGCCTACATCCTGTCGAATCGCCGCCTACGTTCGCCGGAATTGGGTCGTTGCTTCTTGCAGATTGTCCTCGCAGTGCAGCATGTCCACTCCCTCGGCCTTGCCCATCGGGACTTGAAGTTGGAAAATCTATTGTTGCAAGCAAATCACAAGGGCAAGATATGCATCAAGCTAGGTGATTTTGGTTTTGTTCGTGAGTTCTCCTCGCGCCGCCTACTACGGACGGTGTGTGGAACTACCGCGTACATGGCTCCTGAACTTATCCGTGGCGAGCGCTACTCGGGATTTGCTATAGATACGTGGCTGTTGGGCATCATCTTGTACACAATGCTGTATGGCGTGATGCCTTTCGACCACGATGACGATACAGACCAGCGAAACGCTATTCTCAACGATACGCCCCGTCTCCTGTCGAAGGTGTCGCAGAATGTAAACAACCTCATAATGGCGTTGCTCTCTAAAGATCCGGCTCAGCGCCCGACGCTCGACGCAGTTCTCGAGCTGCCGTTTCTTTCGCGTCGTTACCGTCGCCACCGCGAACGTGAACGCCTGCACTATCACCTCACGGACCCTTTATCTCCTCAAACTCTCAAGGCCGAGCGTAACGTCCAGAAACGGTTCAGGGCATTGAACATTGACTGTAACACTAATCGTGAGGACTATGACGAGTCGGGACCTCTCGCGGCCTTCTATCGCCTATCTGTAGAAGCAGAGCGTGATCGCATAAACGCCCGTCGAATCCGCCCACCTGCCGCTCGACCGCCACTCGACAAGATGCTTCTGTCTCTAAGTATTCGGTCAAAGACCAGGCTGATACCGTCTCCGAGGGCGCGCGAGCCATCTCCGGGGCCTCTGCCCGCTCCTGAGGCAAATCCAATATGCAATGCTTCCAACTCGCCCAAACGCGAGCATGCGGATCGGTCTCCTTTCTTGCATAAGCTCCGCTTCTGGCGCCGACAGCTCCTGAGGGACTTGGCGCTGCCAGTTGCTCCCTCGCTACCCCAATCACAGGATAATGCTATGGCCGTTACCCCTGAACCGAGCGACAATGCAAACAAGACAGGTGGTCTGGCAAGCGACCTGGACCCAGACCCTAACCCTGACACCGCCAACAACAGCGGTGATAACCTGGCAGAAAACTCAGTAAACGAGACCATGGACGACACCGTCGACGAATACTATGACCTGGAGCTGTCTGACTATCTGCAGCTGCTCCACTTGCGGCGATCGCGTAGCAGTGCTAGCGTGCATCTGTGGGCGCCGCGGCCAGGCATGCCCTTCCGCCACCGGCTGGCGGAGGCTGTCATGTCTGAGCCGGCCGTGCGATACCCCATGCAGCGCCAGGCCTCTTCCGACAGCAGCGGTCTGGAGCGCCCGCTCACTCCCAGGTGGCCCCTCTCTCGCAGCAACAGCGGTGGCAGGCTGAACTTGCTGCCCCTGTGGTCCAGCGGCAAAATTCTGGAATTACCGTCGCGGGGCCGCAGCATCAATAGCATCGGCACGGCGCGAGCTAACGGTCCGCGACCATTAAGTGGCAAGCCTTCAAAGCGCAAAAACACCGGACAGAGTGCATGGACCCCCATGGCCCGATCTCAGACTGTGATGGGCAATGGGCTGAGCCGTGCGTCACTCCACCCGTCCAAAGCACGAGCCACCGTTTTCGGGAAACGGCGCGATTTGAAGGGAACTCTCGTCGGTGAATGCATATCGGAAACCCCGTCGGACGATGAAGAAACTGCTTCGGAGCTGGTGGGCTGCGGCGCCTCAGGGAACAAAACCCAGACAATCCCGCAGCTATTGGGCCCGCATATTCCGATTCCAGCACGAGAAACCAGTAATGTGCCAGTTCCAGTGTCCAAGACCGGATCAGGATCCGGAATAGCCAGCCCAAAGTACCATATGGTGCCGGACGAAAACGGAGGGTACGTTGCGGTGCCACGCCTAGGATCGCAAAAGACCCGGCCGAACTCTATTGCAGAAGAAGATGAAGACTAAAATTGAAGCAATCACCAAGACATTACACCAATTTTATTTCGCGGCATAAACAGTGTTTTATATTAACAATATTCTCACAACGAAGCCCGTTTATACTTCATGGGTACTGCCGATAATTTTGAAGGATCGCGCGCCCAGACTTGGAATGACAACGTGCACAAATGCCAGTCTCACCTTGCACGGCATGTGACAAGAGCTTGATGATTGCGGTAAGGTCTTGAAGACTTTTCGTTTCGATATACTTCACATACAAACACTTCCCGCACCCGTAAAGCTATGCGCAACGGGGTTCGAAACAACATTTATGGCTGTGATTTGAACAATCATAGATTAAGTCTTCGACCTGTTAAAAATCAGCATCTTCCGTGTACTAAGGGTTAACGGTTCGCAAAATGCCTTGGGATATTAGATCTGATCGAGAAGACTTGAGATTCGAAATTTGGATTCGGTGAGTCTCCTGAATTTTCCACTCGTCACTTCAGTCTCGCGCATATTCGGGGAAACGCAATCACGGAGTTGAATGGATCACGCGTCTTCTTGGTGCTGCTTATGGACGATTGCGACGATCGAAGTTGCAACACGGTATTCACTCAGATTTTCGAAAACGACTACTGTTGGGAGGCGAAGAAGGGTCCGCGATCTTGTTCAACTCGTGAGGTATTCCAAGCAAGGACGAAGCCAAAGTAAAGTTTCATGCGTGGTGAAAATGTCAGAAAAGTAAAAGGAGGGAGACGTACGCATCCAGATCAAACGGGCTTCGTGAAGCTCGAGTGTACGCAAATCTATCATTCGAGAATATCTACATGAAATAAGTGGCTTCACCTTGGCACCCCTTCTCTAAATTGAATGTGTATTGGCAAAAATCGATTCGATATGTCAAGGCTTCGATGGAAGAGGCGGCGAATTTTTGGTGATGGTGTCCAAAGTTTGTGATCGGAGTTTAAGGCTTACTTTAGGCTGACCCTTTGGAGCACACATCCTGTTTTGATACGAAGCTTGTGCTTCATGCTCTTTTTATGGTCCTTCGCCCTTATCGCCTTGTATTTACCCCATCACTTGACATACGACCTTAAATGGAACGCAAGCGTATCTCATTAATTAGATATGTATCAGAGGGTCATTCGTTTCTTCTTTTTTGGTAGAGGACTCGAGCCTAAGGCTCCTTCTAGCAATTCATTTCCTGATATTAACTACGCATCGCACGCCCATGGCCATGTAGAGGTTACATTTGAGAATCTTCTCAGACAGCCGTCGATTACACAAACAGGTAGGTCTTTTGCTGAAAATATAAATACTATCGCAACAACTGTCTCTCGAGTTTCTATGCATTTGTTGTATGCTGTAATCGCAGTGTTGTCAAGCATTGTCGGAGAGGTAGTCGCGCAAGAAGGCAAGTTCATGACTCCACCGGAACAGCGGTTTACACTCCGATAAAGTGGCGAATCATCACGAAACTATTTATGAACTTAAGAGTCCACAAACGCGTATCGTTCAGCGTTACACGACGAATATGCTTACGGCGTGGTGAACAAAGATGTCGAGCCTCACCGAGAGTGTGGACATCCAAGAGATGAAGCTGTCCATGGGCAAGTTTCCCGGTACTATGCCGGGGCTTCGCTTTGTCGGAACCGTTGGAATACATGGTAATGTAGCTACCAGGTGTCAATTAAGAGAGGAATTGAGTGAACTATCTCTCGTAATGTCATCAAGATCAAGTAGTTCGCATTTCAGCAGCCACGACGGAGCATCATAGGTATTGAGACAGTTTCAGGGGGGATCATTGGTAAAATGCGCGGACCGGTTCAGCGGTTTCCGCAATTTCACGTCGATCACTCGCAGTGGAAAATTCTACAACGGGCAGAGACCTCACACCGTAGTTGACACGCTTGGTTGTGAAATGCAACGACCTCTCTTGGTCTAATGCTACGCAAAAGAACACGTTACGGGAGTTGGCCGAGCCCTAGTCGACGAGTGGCTCGGATACTTTTCTGAAGGATTCTCTCAAATGCACCACGGAAGTGAGATTGTCGAGTCGAAGGGGAAGTCAGCGTCTAAAATCCGTACGGGTCGTACTGCATTTTTCTTCAGAGCCCTCTGAAAAGTCCGCCTCTTTTGCCAAACAGTATATGACAATTGAGGAGTTGGGTTATCTGCAGATTTTTCTCGACCTCGTATCTCGCTTCTGTATGTAGATGATACTACAACGCTGAATGGCCTGCTCAAGAAAGACAATAAAAGTATCATTGGTTGTCAATCATAAGACGCCATGTGATGAGTCATGCAGGTATAGCACTTGTGACACAGCACCTGCAGTCCAATATCGACAAGCAAATCCCAATCTCGTATAGTCAGCTCAACAATACGCGAATCAACTTGACGATTTTCAACACTTTTCTTAGTAAGCTCGGCCTTATCGCGGCGATGAAACCACCGCGTACCTTCGCAGACGCCATCAATGCTCTCAATCTGCTTCAATCGAACTTCGCAACCGTCGAAGCCCTGCGCCGGTTGGGCCCGCTGTCGCTGGTGCTGATCCGTCTGTTCCACGAGATGTACGAATACGTTCGACGCTTGGGCTACTCTCAATCTCATCTTGATGCCCTCAATGTTCTTCACGTCGCAGGCACCAAAGGGAAAGGTCTGACCTGTGCGTTCGCTGAGTCAATTCTCTTGCGTTATCGACAATCGGATGGCCGGAAAAGCTTGGTCAAAAAAGTGGGGCTCTACACCTCCCCGCACCTTCGACTGGTTCGTGAACGCATTCGCATCGACGGCGCCCCCATATCCGAATCCAGCTTCACCCGCTACTTTTTCGAGGTTTGGGATAGATTGTCTGAGTCGGAGCTGGACAAGGCGACTTGGCCCGAACTTCAGCCGTGCACGCAGGTCAAACCAATGTACTTTAAGTACTTGACGCTCGTTATGCTCCATGCCTTCATTAGCGAAGGCGTCGATGCAGCGATCGTCGAAGTGGGTGTTGGCGGACAGTACGACGCTACGAACGTGGTGGCCAAGCCATGTGTCACTGCGATCTCGCAGCTCGCTATTGACCACACCCTGCTTTTAGGAAGTACAATTGAGGAGATTGCATGGCAAAAGGCGGGTATTTTTAAAAAAGACGTCCCCGCCTTGGTGAGCACGCAGAATAAGTATCCCCAGGCTATGGACGTGGTGAACCGCCGAGCGTCAGAAATTGGGTGCGAGAGCTTAGCAGTGATTGACCGCGACTTGATTCCGCCCCACCTCCCGCTTGGGATCGCCGGCAACGTGCAGCGAGAGAACGCGGCACTCGCAGTGGCCATGACTAGAACGTACCTCGAGAGACGTGGCTTTTTGCCCCGAGGTAATGAAAATACCACGCTTCCAGGTGAAGTGTGTGAGGCATTAGAGCATACACGATGGGATGGTCGGTGTTCCACTATCAAGGAGGGTGCCATTTCCTGGCATGTTGACGGAGCGCACACCATAGAATCAGTGGCAGCAGCCGCGCAATGGTTTGCTGGTGTCGTGGATTCGCGCCCCACTTCGGACCGCGTACGTGTGCTTGTGTTCAACCAGCAAAGTCGCGATAACGCCGTCCAGTTATTGGAGGAATTATACCGCCACTGCACCATCGCTTTTGATCACGTCGTTTTCTGTACCAACGTGACGTACCAGCTGGGATCGTACAATCCCGAGCTTATGCTGCTAAATGCGTGCAAGGAGCAAGTAGATGCGCTTGAAGTCCAAAAAGACTTGGCTCGGGCGTGGACGCTGTTTGGAACGGATGCCAAGACCCACGTTTTTCCCGACATCGAAAGCAGTGTCGTATTTATTCGGAAATTGGCCGGAGATAGTCTGACTAAGGCGGTGGATGTATTGGTGTGTGGCTCGTTGCACTTGGTGGGTGGCTTTTTGGTGGTGCAGGAAAGTAAGTAATATTTATCAAAGTTTGTTGTACTCGGTTGTCCTGGTAGGCTATGATGAGGCGGCTTAATGAGTCGGCGTGCATGATGTATTTAGAATGTAATTTCTTTGGTCAAATTAAACCGAATTCGCATGAGCTTCAGGATAGAGGACGGGTAATCTTGGAAAACATTGGGTTGAGTAGCGATGCATCGGTTGCTTTTTTTTAACAATGTGTAAACATCATGCTACTCGCCGTCAAAAGAATTTCCAAGCTGAATCTTGGTTCGATGTTAACACAAAAACTTATTGAGAAGTTGATTCAGATTTCTTCAGAACTACCAATGCTAGATTGGGTGTGTATTTGAGAACCAAAATATTCAAGGATGGTTCATACGATAGATATGGCTAGGAAAAACAAATTGTCCGGACGAGAAATGGCTGCGAAAAAAATTGTTTGCGATCAAAATGGCTGCAAAACTTTCAACCGCGGATTATTATCTGATATGAAATTTTTCAAGAGGCAGCAGCAGTAGTTTTTTTATTGCGGATCTAGAATCAGCGTCTACAAGATATCTAAGGCCGCATCATACGCCTAGCGCTTGCGCTACCAAGGAGAATCGTGCAGACTTGGAAAACTCGTGCTGCGCCGTGAAGGGTTTTACGAGTTGGGAGGTAGCGCGATCCTGTCCTTGATGACCACAATCAAAATCCAGGCGACTTTGCCCGTCAGCCGTGTCTTAAATTTTCCGAGAGCCGCTGTGGGTTACAATAGCTCATGAAAATCGTAGAGGAATTTTATCGATCATTATTGCCAGGGTTTTGTTACTCATGCGGCCACCTGGTGCCCATTTTGCTCTCTTATTAATCTCAACAGTGTGGTTTTATATAACAGGGAGAATATTGGTAATCTTTTTCTTATCAAGATCCAATACATTGATCGCGTTAAACCTTTAGTCTATTTGGTCTCTCGCCGAGCCATAAACCCTGAAGGTGAATTTCGATCAACTATTAGGATGCATTCGCTTTAGTCACTTACCGAGCCAAGTTTCTATCAAGCCAGTGTCTAACTTTCCTGTGCATTCACAAGAATTTTTGATATGGCTATTCTGGCGGGGTACTTGACTGGAACTGTCAGCATATGGTGTTGGTTGGTCTTGTGCACCAGCGCGCCTGAAGACGCCATAGGAGAGTGGGGTAATATTTGGTCGCGTAGATTTGTCTATGTCTTTTCTCATGAATGGATGTTGTTGAATAGGACAATCGGTATAGATACCGCTTCTTTGAGTCACAATGCTATGGTCAGCAACATGTGTAGTACCACTTTGTCGCCTCAAGTTCACACGGCGGATGTAATAGCTGCACCTTCTTGTGACACCCACGTATTAAGACTCGTGAAAAAAGTGGTTCGATTACTGCACCTAGTTGTAGTTTTCTCGTCCCTTGAAGGTTCATAATTTTACAGCCGACGCTATTCCTGTGCCTTTAAGCCCTCATTTTTGATATCTCGTCTCTACTTTTGACGGCATAAGCCCTCATGGCATTGTCTTGGCTGATTTATCGACACATCAATACGTCGCGATCAGATACTAGAAAACCCGTCTGAATATTTAGACACCGCTGCATATGTGCTAGGCTTTGTAGACGATGAGTGAAGCAGAATTTTGCAGTCGACAATAATATCGGAATACGACAGCTGGTCGCTTTTGAAGGCGAGAGAATCGACTAATAGGAGGGCTCGAGGAGTTGGCATGGTTGCATTCATGACAGTGTTGTCTTGAAAAACTGTAACCCTAAAAAGCTGCAATTTTTGGAACTAATACTGCAGTTGAGATGCACATTTTATTTGAACATTGATTTCCAGATCATGCCTTTGGCCGATCTACTTTCCGGGTACAAAAGCACATTTGACTTTTCTGCTGAAGTCGCCAATACGTCCGAAATCAAATAGGATTTTGGCGTTTATTGTCAGTGAAACATGTGCTGGTTGCAATTTTTCACTTCTATCCAGACGGCCTAGACATGCGACGTGCTTTGTATTCTAAAACTTCAATTACTCGCGTCAAAAAGTCTTTCGTATCATACAATTAACACGGAAACTCTTCGCTTCTTGGCGAGCTGCGCCTTTTGGTCAACTACTCCCTCGATGCAGAAAACACCCGCTAATTTTACCTTCTGCAGATTTTGAGGTTAGACTGTACTCAGTGAACCGTACTTGGCCGTCAATAGCTGAGACGTATAAAAGACTCAGCTCCTGCTAACATGAAAATTCATCAGCCATGCTTTTCTTGAACATTTTGCTCCCAGTAGCCTTTTGCGCCGCGCTTGACTCTTCCGCAGAAAAATCTTCTCTTGAGATTCAGAATGCGCAAGCACATGTCGTCGTTACCGTGTCGAGGTTGCAGCAGTACCTACTGTACTTTGGCGAAGATAGTTCAGATTATTTGGCAAAACAGGCGCTGAGGTTGTACTGGGACGAGCCCTTCGATAGGGCAACAGGGATAGATGAAATCATCCGCAGATACTTCGAAACCATTTGGGAGGATCAAAAGGGACTCGTTGAGTTTGCTGTGAAGGGCGGGGAAGAGCTTTACAATGATTTGTTACGCGGAAAACATGTAGTCTCAAACCCGACCCTTGACTTCATCAAGATGTGGGCGGATGACCAGAGCAAGTGTTTCAAAAAAGAACACAATCAGGAGACTTGCGAACGAAAGTCTCAGAGCTTGCTCGAGAAGGGTGCCCATGACTTTGGAGTGAATTTGAAGCCTGGTTCTACATAGAGGAGTTTGTATTGCGAGAGCGCTTTCATATCTAGCAAAGCACCTGTAAAGAAGTCAGCTGCACGAGAGACTACCCGCGCAGACTTAATCACAGATGATCCCTCTTGACAATTCGCAATTGATGTCTAATTTTCGAGCTACTGTATCGAAAGCTGCAAATCACGAGTTAGGCTGGCGACCCGCGCATATTGCTTCTTGAAACGCCACGAAACACTGCGACATCTTCCATCGTGGATCTTTTTTATAGAAATGATGTTACACGTTGTTACTGGTTTAGCAAAGAAGCAGTGCGTCTTCATATTGGTGGCTACGTATGGTCAGCTGCTAGTTGTGGGGTGAATTAGCTGTGGAGCGGCAGCTGCGAGCAAAAATGGCGTCGGTGTACTCCAACACACTGTCTGACTGGACTTCCTCCACTGGTATACTTCATGCAATTTTCTGCGTAATCTCTGTCTAGTAAATACATCCTACAATTCACGAGGATCAATGTCCACGTCGTCATTCCCGGTCACTAGAGCACACACAGAGAATCGACACTTTCCATGTCACATTCGTCGAATCTTGCAATACAGCGGCTCTTTGATACGCGTACCTATTTCCACACGGTTCTTTGAAACGCATGACAGTTACCACCATCCTAACATTGCGCAATACAACAATAAGCTATGATGGAAAAGACACACTGAATTGGCCAAAAATTGAGTGTCATTTGTGAATCTGCATGTACTATGACGAAAACGCCAAGTACATTGGCAAGGCTTGGCCAGAAATCGCAAGATTCTTATTGAGGGCTCAATCGCTGACTTTGTCTAACCAAGAAAAAAAGTCAGTAACTTGAAGTCATGACATGCTCATATTGCGAGTTTTGGTCCGTACTGTGTCACTGGGTTCCCTCATGGGAACAGAATTATGAAAAATTCGTTGATAGTCGAGTTCGCATGCCAAATTGGTGCATGAATCGCTTGTCACGAGGATCTTTTACGGGAACTTCCCGTTTTTCTGTGGCTGCGCTGCCGTGCCAAGTAAATCTGACGCTGTTTTAGGAGTTTTAGATCTACATGCATCAAATTCTTGTCATCTCGAATCAGGCTAGTTTCTCCCATTTTGAATGTCTTGTTTACTGTTGCTCTAAATTTTGCTGCTCTCATTGATGGGCGCTTAATTCAGAAGGAACTTGTGCGGGGTAGTTCCCTCTAGCCCTACATTTGCAACAACTTTCTCGTGTGTGGATTTGCTAATTTTCGAACAGGTCACAAAAGGGATCGGGCGCGCTCTTGATCTAGTATTGCCGCTTGCCTGATAAATCGATTCATTGAAGGAAACAGCCCATATGAATGAGTTATTGATGATTTTACTGGGTTTCATGGGGGTGGTTTAGGGTATGCGTTTTTCGGAATCATTTCGCTGTTAAATGAGGCTGCAAAGGCACAGTGACGTAAATATTCTGAAAGAGCAGCCAGAGATTTTAAAATTGCGCGCGGAGAGGCCAAATTCTTCTCTCAAGACCTTCGCACGGGACTACCAGGCATTGATTGCTGACATTAAGGGGCGCGGCACGCATCATATCTGAAATTCTTCCGGTTTTTTTCCTTTTTTTTGAGATTCTACAGTTTAAAACATCTGTACGGAATCTTGTCGCTGGTCTGCATCGGCCGGTTGTCGCCAATCAAACACGGTGATCCCAGTGTCCCAAAAATAGACCTCGACAGAAGGTAATTAATACCTCCGGATTCGGAACTTTAGACCTGCAGGATAACCACAAAGAACAAGGCGAGTTCGTCTTATGCGGCTCGTCTTTCAAGATATTTGATGCAGTCCAAGGAAGTTGACAGATGAATCGGGGTCCCTCCGAAAAATTTCCATTCGTCACACTGCATCTGCAACTGTAAGTGAATCGACAGAGGTGATTTACGAAGTGTTTCTCCATCAAAATCGGCAACTGCATGAGCAATAAGTTGAAACAATCTAGTATTGCGGTCTGGATAATGTACCAATCGAAGCTAGCAAAAGATCCATACCGCTTCCCTGCAGGCATAGCATACAGACGGCACATGATAAGATCTCTTTGGTGACTTTATCTGGACGATTATCAGCTCGCAGCAAGTGATGTAAATATCCAGGAGTGCATTGAAACCAATGGGGCGTATACCACAATCCAGTGCAAGACTCATGCAACAAACTCGCCAAGGGCATGCGAGAAACGAAATTGATCAGTAAAATAGGCTTTCAATCTGTTCAACAGAACTCATCTCACATTATCCATGTTCCTTCGGTTGTATGGTACCATACTGAAGTGAGCTGTTGTCACTACTAACGACTAGAACTACCTTAAATTTTCCGATAATTTTGATATCATTGGCCAGGTATCCTGATCCGACCCATCTTCCGACGGCTTATTCTGACCCAAATCATCATCATAAAATGCACTATACTTCATTCTAATCTAGGAGCACTGGCCGGAACACCCGAAATCCCCACAGTGCACACTTGGGTTGCATTGCAAGCTGAATGTGTCGGTCAACGCAAAGACACCCGCCAAATTCTGGTTCGTCTTGGTAAAGTTCACAACGCCGCCGTTTCCACAGTAACGCCAGAAATGGTAGTGGATAACCCACTGTTTGCAATTCTTTTGCGCATCACAATCAGATCCCGTGTGCTGGAAGCTCAGACCACCACGACTGCTATCGCAATTGTGGATACTTGCCCAGCCATAGTTATTGGCTTGAGCGTCGGAGACGAAGGAACTGAAAACAACAGTTTCAGTGCCACTTCATTGTCTGCAGCTCTTACTGCCGAAGGCTGCGACGATCTGAGCACCACATAGCAAGATAACAAATTTGAGAATAGCAAGCATCTTGTTAGAGAGATAGGGTAACGACGCAGAAGCACGGTATTTATATACGCTACAGAATTGATAACTCCCAAGGTGCACAGGTTCAGCTCTCGCAAAATTCTGCCGGGGTACAGAGAAGAGAGTAAAGTGGAACAAGAGTCACTTTACGACAAGAGTGCCCACAATAATCTGATTGTTTCCACTGCCTCAATTGTTATTACTTGTATTAAAAAGGGGCGCCGGTCCAGGAATATTTAACAATCGCTTGCGACTACTGTACTGACGCGACAAGGCATAAAAGAAACTTGAAGAATCACGTCAAAGTCTATTTTGTGGTTGTCTTGTAGTTCTAATCTGAAATCCATAGCACAAACCAAGAGCAGGTCACTTTTTGTGTTGATTACTGATAATTCAGTTCGTATCGCCGGTCAGTAAAGACGAATATTGATGTGGGATATGGGCCGGGATTCAGGTACGGACGGCTTTTTGATCGGCAGAGTTAGATTAGAATTTTAAGCTTTCACGCGTGGAAGGTGAACTTTCACCCGCAAGCAACACACCAGGCCGTCCGCATTATTGGTGTGCGCCAATTTATTGCGCTTTTTGAAAGCAGCTACATATCAGTTTCCTTTTGGCAAAATGGGGCATGTACGATGTCTTTGTCTGGCTCACATTCTCTTATGGATTTTAAGCCATGGGCGGAGGTTGACACTTGCCATGTCTAATTGGCGTCACACGGATTGCGAGACGCATAAGTTTTCTGGTGGCCATCAATTTCGAACTCCAGAAAGTCGCCAGCCCAAACGCTAAAATTATACAAAAATTAGCGTTAAACTGGGGAAGTTAGCGGGAGGGGTAAGAACCGTTCCCTCAACACCCATGGCAAATTCGAATTGTATTGCGTGAAACCAGTAAAATGTCAATTTGGCGGAGTAGGAATGAGAAATCTGCGGCACAATCCACACTGTTTCCAGTGAGTGATCTCAGTGTGGCGGGAATTCTAAATCTATCGAGTGCGCAAAATTTGTGCGAAACCAAGCTCTGTACGCGTAGGTCTAGTGAAGGGACCAAGTCAATTGTTTACCAGCAGATCGTGATCATGATATCAGTTTAAATTCCAACCAAACACGGGCAGCAAGGGTCAAGAGCCATTACAAAAATATACCTTGAAATCAGGAATGATCTGTGCATATGGACAAGGATGTGACAGGGGGAAGATACTTTGATGATGATGGCAGTGTGTCCGTGGAGTATCCAGGCAATCCCAGTAAAAGTGATGGTTACTGTATCCATTGCCTAATCCGGGACCGTCTCACGGTACAACACCTTTCCCAACGGAAACTACGATAACGTTGTCACCAGTTGATTCCTTGCCTGTGCGAACGAAGCAAGAGAAGGTTGACAAAGACCAACCGCCTCGAGCGTGAACAACATGTATTCTACAAAATGTCAGCAGATACTAATTGCAATGGGGTGACTGATGCAGCCAAACGGGGCTTGACAGGGGCACGAACCTTTCTCATTCTCATTCTCAATCTCATTCTCTTCAATGTCTCGCATCACGTTAGTTTAGGCCCCGCTATTGACAATCAACTCGCGCGACGACTTTACAAGCTCATCGATATTGGCCAAGGCATGCTGCCACTGCAGCAAGACCGACTCCACGCGCTGCCACTCGGGCGCGAGGTTGCCCGGGACGACCACGCGGTTGCAGCGGGCCACCAAGAAGGCCTGCTCGACCTGGTTCAATTTCCCTTCAATGACGCCGGCCTTGATGGCGTGCACGAGCAAGGACTCCACGCAGGAGTCGGCGACAATGTCACGCGGAAGATCGGTATAGGCGAAACGCAACTGGTCAGGGCGGGAGCAGAAGAAGCGGGCCAAGGCTAGGATCTGGGATTTCTGAAAAAGAGCGTCGGTGGAGTTTGTAATGAGGTCGCCGGCCACGTACTTGGCGAGCCGCTGGCTCAAGGGCAGGCGCAGCAGGGCCACGGCCTGGGACAAGGCGTGGGACATGATGAAGGAGACGTCGACGACCGCGGTGGAGGAGAGAGCGATTTCCGCGATGATGTCGACTTCGGCGGGAGAGGGCGGGTAGAGCAGCAGAAAGCGTTTGATCAAGTTCAAGGTGGCGGCGTCGCCATGCGGGTCCAAGCGGACGAACATGTAGAAGAGGGCGCGGACAGTTTGGTCTGGGGCGCTGCAGTGCTGGGCCCAGCGAATAAAGTGGTCGCCGATGGAGGACTGCAACAAGCCAAAGTCGATGCGGGAGTGGTGGGCCACGTGCAAGACCTGGGCCAAGATGTGGAAGCGGGCGTGGTGGGAGGGGGCCAACAAGTTGAAGGCGGTCTGGAGGGCGGCGAGCACGGAGGTGGGTTTGATGGAGGAGCGGTCTCTCAAGGGGAGAGAGTGGCTCGGGGCACAGGCGACGATGGCGGCGACGAGGGGCGAGGGCGCGGAGTCGGGGGCCGGGGCCAAGGCGCGGTCTATAGAGTCTAAGCAGGAGTAGAGGTGGAAGAGGAGGTTGCATGTGGGTTCAAAGGCGCGGTTCGGCAAGCGGGAGAGGGCGCCGCGGGCCAAGTGGGCGTCGATGGCGGCCAAGATGGGGGCTGGCGCGGAGGCATAGGTGGGGATGAGGGGATTGAGGGCGGCGGAGAAGTCGGAGGAGCTGTGGGCCGCGTCCATGGTGGAGGCATACTCCGCGAGGGAATGGGGCAAGTCGTTGTCGACGACGATGACCGCGGACATTGTAGGGTTTGTTATAGGGTGAGGACTAGTTTGAGTGGAAAATTTCACGTCATCTCCGATCACGTGGGGCGCGCTGTAATAGAGTTGTGCTGCTACATTTAAAAGACGACCGCTATAATGTGATTTACAGGGCAGAGTAATTCCCAGGCCAATCTCAGGCACAACACCTCCGATCACGTGGGGCGCGCTGTAATAGAGTTGTGCTGCTACATTTAAAAGACGACCGCTATAATGTGATTTACAGGGCAGAGTAATTACCAGGCCAATCTCAGGCACTACACCTGAGATTAAGCACATCACCACCTTCACCATCACTTTTGAAATATACAAATACCGACAATATTACTACTGTACCTGCTGCTGATATCACCGATACCAAGGATGCGACATCCACTACTACAGCGGCGTCCGCAGCCCTAGCCGCCCCACCACAGCTCGGCCCATCGCTTACCGTCTCATCACATCCACCGCTCACCGTCTCATCACATCCACTGGCCACCGCCTCATCACATCCACCGCTCACCGTCTCATCACATCCACTGGCCACCGCCTCCGACCGCACCCGCATCATGTCCATCATCGTCAAGTACGTCGCCACCAAGCTCGTCAACACGTTCCCGCAGGAACACTCGGCGGCGGACGCACACCCCGTCCCGCTCGACCGGTTCCTCCTCTTGCTCACGGCCCGGCTCCGCGTCCCGCTCCGCCTCTTTATGAAGGCCGTCATCTACCTCTTCCGCTACATGGACATCGTGTACCTCCTTCGCTACCTCAACCAGACCAACAACGCCGCGTGCGTCATGCAGATGGACTGCCCGCTCCGGCGGCTCATCGTGGGCTGCTTCAAGCTCGTGGTGGTGCGGGAGCACAAGCTAGACGCGGTGCGCAAGCGGCAGGCGCTCGCGTGCTACCTGCAGAACTTTGCCACCGCGACCGGCCTCGATCCCGGCGATATCGCCGAGGTGGTCCGCCGCATCATTGCCAGGTTGAACGGGAAACTACACATCCGCAACATCGAGATTGCTGCGTTGAAGCATGAGTTGATGGCCTTTGTGAAAATGGTTAGCTAAGGGTAGAGTGAAGACTACACCATGCTTTAATCGATAATATAAGACTATAGTGCACCATACTTTAATACGATAATAAAAGACTCAGTGCACTTTTCTCCAACACGATAGTACAAGACTATAATACCCCCACTTTGATACGATAATATAAAACTACAGTGTTCCCACTCTAATACGATAGTACAACACTATAAAGCACCAATGATGTGCAGGCCACTGCAATGACTCATCTTCCAGACGTGCAGATGGGTCAGGAACCGTTTACGTGCAGGACCACTAATAATGCCCTCCAACGCCTCTTCTCCAAACCCATTCGTCATCCAACAGTTTTTCTTGCTATATAAATAAAGCCCAATTCCACTGCCTAAACCTTCCCCTCGTAGTCCCTTTCAAATGCAAAATCCGTACGGCCCCAATCCCGCAGACTTTTTGTCCAATGTCGGCCGCTTCGAGATTATAGAACTGACCCTCCGCGAGGGCGAGCAGTTCGCCAACGCCTTCTTCTCCACGGAAAAGAAGATTGAAATCGCAAAGGCCTTGGACGATTTCGGCGTCGACTACATTGAGTTGACCTCCCCCGTCGCCTCCGAACAAAGCCGCTTGGACTGCGAGGCTATATGCAAGCTCGGCCTCAAGGCCAAGATCCTCACCCACATCCGCTGCCACATGGACGACGCCCGCGTCGCCGTGGAAACGGGCGTCGACGGCGTCGACGTGGTCATTGGCACCTCCAAGTTCTTGCGCGAGTTCTCCCACGGCAAGGACATGAACTATATCGCCGACAGCGCGGTCGAGGTCATTGAGTTTGTCAAGCTGAAGGGCATCGAGATCCGCTTCTCCCTGGAGGACTCGTTCCGCTCAGACATTGTCGACCTCTTGAACATCTACCGCACCGTCAACAAGATTGGCGTCAACAGGGTCGGGATCGCCGACACCGTCGGCTGCGCGAACCCGCGCCAGGTCTACGAATTGGTCAAGACCCTCAAGCTGGTGGTCCTGTGCGACATTGAGTGCCACTTGCACAACGACACGGGCTGCGCCGTGGCAAACGCCTACACCGCCCTCGAGGCCGGCGCGAAGTTGATCGACACCTGCGTCTTGGGCATTGGCGAGCGCAACGGCATCACCCCCTTGGGCGCCCTCATGGCCCGCATGATCACCGCCGACCGCGACTATGTCCTCTCAAAGTACAAGCTCCACAAGTTGCGCGACTTGGAGAACCTTGTCGCGGAGGCCGTCAAGGTCAACGTCCCCTTCAACAACCCCATCACCGGCTTTTGCGCATTCACCCACAAGGCAGGCATCCACGCCAAGGCGATCTTGGCAAACCCTAGCACCTACGAGATCCTCAATCCGTCCGACTTTGGCTTGACCCGCTACATCCACTTTGCCAACCGCTTGACGGGCTGGAACGCCATCAAGTCGCGCGTCGACCAGTTGAATTTGCACTTGTCCGACGCACAGTGCAAGGAGGTCACGACCAAGATCAAGATGTTGGGCGACGTGCGACAGCTCAATATCGACGACGTAGACTCGATCATTCGCGACTTCCACGCGGAACTACCCGCGCTGGGCGAAGCAGCAGCGGACCCGGCTGCCGAGCAGAGCAACGGGCACGGCGATCATGTGGCCAAAAAGTCGCGCACAGAGTAGCGCTATTATGGTAAATATAATGAAAATGTACACTAGTGTTGAGGTATTATTCTCGTAAATCGTTGTCTCTGCTACCGTGGGGGATTGATCGTCGGCTTGTTTTGCCCGAACATTTTGCAGTTTATGGAGAAAACGCGACAAAACACCTGAACAACGCACGGAGCCTGTAAACTCTCTGGTCCCGAGACTTGTAAACTCTCTGATCCCGAGACTTGTAATCACTCTGGTCCCGAGACTTGTAAACTCTCTGATCCCGAGACTTGTAATCACTCTGGTCCCGAGACTTGTAATCACTCTTCTTGAAGCTACGTCATTCCAGAGTATCCAACCAAAAAGTCGTGCCGTTACCAGATCGAACCCCAACCCCCATATCCTGCACATCACGTAGTTGCTGCAGATCCGATTTTGCACCCATTTTTGGCTGCAAAATGCAGCATACCCAACTTCACTAGGCAACACCTTTTTGCAGCCATTCTTATTTCGTTGCATCCTTTTGCAGCCATTACTCACGGTCACACAGTATCACCGCAAAACAATATAATCTCCAAATGGGTGCACTCGTACCCACAACAATCAAGGTGTCTCCGCCAACATCCAGCCTCGACGATCACTGGGACACTGGCCAGGGCCTGGAAGCCCGTCTGGAACTGCGTGAATACGCAAACTGGTTCGGTGGTGAGTCTAGTGGCGGCCACCACCCGCGTCTGGCCCTGGCAGGATACCTGCTCGAAAACTTTGCCCGGCCCCGCACCCTGGCCCAGCTTGACACCGTCCACAGCGCCCAGTCCCTGTTTGAAAGTCAGTGCTTGAACAGTCCCCACGTGGTCGAGCCTCATCGCATACACCAGTTCTTCTCAATCGTTCTGTCTCCGCTGGCAGTGGCCCCCTCGAATACCGTACACAGCTTCAAGGACCAGCACCGCGACCCGCATCGCTTGCTTCTGAGCACGCATCCATTGACGCCCCTCACTTTCTTTGAGACGCAGCCGGATTTTGCAGAATTGAGTTCCGTGGCCAATAGACCCGTGGATGATGCTTCCGGCAGCCCGCAACCTTGTTCTTGGGCCCATGGCTTTGTCAAGCCCGAAAACATTTTCGGGAAAAGCATGCTCATTCTGCGCCCCAAAGTTGCCAAACGCGCGATGCCGACATCAAGCCCAAAGCCCATCGGAACGCAGTCCGCTCTGTACCAGCTACGCCAGGTAGTCTGCCACCGCAAACTGGTGTTCCATTTCCAGACGTATGCGGACCTGGGACGGCGGGTGCATAACGTGGCCCGCAATCCTGAGCCCCCTCACTTGGCAGGATTGCTTGCCCTGCAGAGGGCATATGAGGGCGCGCCCCAGCCCGGGTGCCCGGACGCGCCCACAACCCGTATCATGCGCTACCGCTACTACCGCCCGCACCTCCAGACAGAGCTCGAGACAATGCCCCTCGCATTGGGTTGGGAAAATATGGGCATCGAACTCAATGTCAATTTCTCCGTCCTGAGCCCGTACGAGCCGCAGTACGTGCGGTTCAAAATAGATACAGTGACAAAGGCGCCCCTCAATCACACACGCCACGGGCTCTGTGCCTACTGCCTGGATATGCACTTTTACCACTTTAAGACGCTGGCGTACGGCCAGCACCTTGCTTTGTTCCACGGAATATATCCCAGCAACTATGTCACGCCCGATCCCTTGTACGGAGACGTGTACAATTTGCGCAAGCTCAATGCACTGAACACAGGACGTAAACGGATAGCGCACTATAGCCCAAGACCCGGCGTAGTGTGTCCCGCATGCTACGAAATTCTCGAGTGCGACTGCACCAAGACCACCAAGATGGACGAGCGTCCACTAACCAAGTACTTGAGACACTTTCGCGATTGCCACGTGAAGGCCCAGCGCGGCGAAAAGGCATACGAAGCGTTCAAACTATTTGAGATGGCACCAGAGCCGGACACTTTGGCGAAGGCGCAAGAAGCTACAGCAGATGAGGCTGCTGATAGCCCAACGCTCAAAGTCGAAGAGACAACCGACGAAGAAAAGTCGAAAAGTTTCAATTAACAATCTACTTTATTTTAATCATTTCAACACAGCTTGTTACACGTACGACGTTTCAGGATTCTTAAACGTGCCGCTGTAGACAGTTTGTAAAAACCTATGGCCACAAGAATTATTTTCGTCAGATCCTCAAGAGGAGAGGAAACTTACTTTTGAGTGCAGATTCGCATCTCGGCCAAACTAATTCAAGGTCCCAGCAACTAGCCACGCAACCTCTCCTCCTTTTTGTTTCGCAACTCACGCTTCTTCTCTTCAACCTCTTGTCGCGTTGCATTGTACCGTAATCGACCCTCCTGATTCATAGGGTTCTCTGGCAGCGACTGGAACTCTTTAAAAACAAGATTCTTGACCTGCTGAAGTCGAAGGCCCGGATTCTCCTTGCGCACCTCAGGAATGCGTGTCTCTTGATAGGCGGCGAACGCCGCCTTGACGCGTCGCTCGGGGTGCGTATCCAATTCGCGATCGGTAACACCGCCATCTTTGCCGGTCAATGCCAATGCGTCCAAAGCATTATCGAGACCTGTACCGCTAATCTCCTCACTAGGCCCATCTCCACCCAAGAAATCGTCGATGCGGCCCGCACGACGCGCGGCCACCTTATCTGCGCCGCGTTGTTTTGCCTTCACCGGTTTTGTGGGCAACAGCGCCTCTTCAGCTTTCAAGAGAGCATCGCGCTCAGCCTTTTTGCGGGCGGCTTCCTCCTTCTTCATAGCCTCCTCTTCCTTCTTCTTGTTAGCCTTCTTGCCGCCATCTTTCCAGACTTCGTCTTCAGCGTCAGCAATAGCCTGGAGTTGCGAATTCTTCTTCTTAGCGAGGTTCTCTTGCTTCACAGCATTGCCGGCAGCCTTTTTCGTGTTCTCGCCCTTCTTGGCCATAGCGGAGGTGATGATTTTCTCTCCTATACGTTAGAGCGTTGAACAATATGATCTGGAAAGATCTAGTTTAATGCAATAATTATCAGCGATCATCTGGCGATGTTATTGCATTATAAAATCGCACTTTGGCGATAGGTCTCGCAATACGCCATGTTCTCTGGGGCATGAGAGCTGGATGAGGGCATATAACCGATTCTCTGTCCCACTAGTAGTGTCGACTTATCCCGAAGAACCACAGTTCGGAATGGTGAAAATCTCCGGGAACAGCTTCACACTTTACGATCTGCGAGTAACTGCCGTTCTAATACTCATGTCTGGGAGGTTTTGAATAAAGAGGTATCGTGAATCATGCTATGACGAAACATATGACGGCAAATTCCCTACTAATGCTTGAGTGGGAACAGAAGCAGCACCTTTGTATGGCGGTCGACGTTTTGTGAGAGAGCTTTCCGTGCCAAGTCAACAGTAGCATGCATTGATTTTCGCGATAAATCATGGAATACCTCGATACTCAGCCCTAATCACTGGTTGTACATTCGCTTCGTGCGGTTTTGCAACTTTGCTCCGAACCATGACAGCTCACAGACTCGGCATGCGCTAAAACTTGCTAATTTGATTGCGAGAAAATGATTTGGAATCTAAGCGTTTGAAGTCTCTCTCATTCTTGTCTAATTCAGTTCTGACCGATCTCCGTTGAAATTCCCTCCTTCACGAGAAGCATCATTAGGTCAATACTTATAAAGTCACGGTACCGAACGCTATTTACCATCCACCACGAATAATCCGGTCTCACAAGTTGAATTCAAAAGCTTCTCACGCTTTCCCGTCAACGGAGATCTGACTCCGCAAATCGTCATTTCCGCATTTGCATCCCTTCCGGATGTGAATAGGGGTCGCAACGCCGTATTGGCAGTGCACCAAGGATCCGTAACCTATCTGTAGGTAACTATTCCCATGGGAGTGAGTACGGGGATGGTTGAGTGGTGTGAAGTCCACGTTACAACGCGTGTCATTATTATCTTCTTGGACTATAGTTCACGTATATCTATTTATATATCGCTGGGGCTAATACTGTCCTTATTAACCCGTAAGGAGAGATCATGGGGGATGATCTCGAGGACCGGGGCTACGTAACCTTTCCCCAGGACGTCCGCTTACCAGCGCCAAGACCCCCGGCCGGTACGCGAGCTACGCACCTGTAGTACGCGAGCTACGCACCTGTAGTACGCGAGCTACGCACCTGTAGTACGCGAGCTACGCACCTGTAGTACGCGAGCTACGCACCTGTAGTACGCGCGATATCCCGGTTGAACACGTCAGACGACCCCGAGCAGTATATAAAGCGGGTTCTTTTACCAACGAGAGACTTGAAATTACCAAATATCAATCACCTCCAACCATGCTTTTCTCTTCCGTCTTTAGCACTTTAATCGCCGCTGCCACAGCGATCGCGAGCATCACTGATGAGCAACGCCACACTTATACTGGGCTTACGCGGGACGGGTTTCCCTACCCTTACATCTGCGAGGAACTGGCGCCAAAACTCGTGGGAAAGTTCGCATCACTCTCGGATGACAATAAGCGTGAGTGGATACACACCATCTTCAGTGTTGTCAACCCTAACCTCAACCGGAATGTGGATGAGAATCTGAAGTATGCCGCTGCTTTCTTGAAGTGTGCTGGCTTTGCGGCGGATGATGACTCTGATGAACTCTTTGACGAGTATTCGGACTCGACCAGAGAGCAGAAGTGGGAACTTCGTGCACAAAGAGTGGCGAGTGGGACAAGGGCCAGGGAAGAAATCCAAAAGTGGCGCCAGGAGAATGATTTACCCATCTTTAGGGACATCAATGACGATGAAGAGTAGGGACTTTGTATCCAGTGATTTTTACGTGTGCTTGTACTTGAAATATGATTAGTACCTTTTGACACATTCTGTACCGCTGGTGCCAGCGCCACATGGAATGCGAACTATGACGCATTATCGTCGACACCAACTTTTGTGGGACTCGGCTGCTGCGGTAAGTGATGGCAGCAACACAGGAGTCGCAAAAAAGTCCAGGCCTCGGCAACACATTTGCACCCGGTGTACGTTGACACAACCCGCAAACGCTAACACACATGCGGTCAACGCGACTTGAGTCTCGTACACATTTGCGGCCGGAGAGATTCGATTCCCCAATACGCTAGCGGTGATACACCAGTATAAATTATTTTTGACACACATCGTACCAGATACCGCCACTTTTGCTGAGCTCCATGCAACCAAGAAACCTGCAACACCAACAAGAGGAATGCGCTCTATCTCGACGACACATTCGTTGTGGCGTATCCGAATGATTTAATGCCGCAATCGGATGGCAGGCACCCACACGGTCGAAGCAAAGTTGTCATTTGGGAGGACAAGTCCCATGTCGACATTGGCCAATCGTTCGCAACGAACAAAGCAATGAGATGAGCACAAGCAACGGGTTTGATAGTTGCTGCTGGTGACACTGTCTGTTGGGCGTATTCGAGACGAGTACACTGGGAAGGAAGGAGAATGTTGGCAATCTGGACAAGCAAACACTGTATCCCTTATCCAAGTCGGCAAATCACTTGAAACGAAGCAAGACCACATCAAGAGTTGTGCGGTATAAAAGAGCCAGTAATCTCGCCATATCTTCAACACAATCATCAAACCTTGTACATTTTGAAACATGTTTTGCTCTTCCGTTCTCAGCGTCTTAATTGCCATTGCCCCTGCATTTGCGTCTCTCACCGATGAGCAGCGCCAGTCTTATACGGGGCTTTCGCGAGACGGGTTCCCGTACCCGTACATCTGCGACGGCCTGGCACCAAAGCTCACCGAGCCGTTTGCGTCATTGAGCGACGCCGAGAAGAAGGAGTGGCTAGGGAGGTACTTTAGCGTTATCGATCCGACCGACCGCGGCATCGCATTGGAGGGTAGTGAGTTCCGCGAGCCGTACACCGAATGTACTGGGTTCAAAAGCGGAGACAATATCGTGGATCTCTACTATGCCCGTCGCACGTTGCTTAACCGCGGAGAGATGAACGCGATAAACGCGAAAAGAGTGGCCAATGGAAAGAGTGCCGAGGCTGAGATCCAGGAGTGGCGTGAGGAAAAGGGCTTGCCAAAGCTTGAGAAGGCGTGATACGGAGGCATATATGATTGTAAGCGGTACGTATGGCAATCTGTTTGAGTCACCTGTAAGCCAAAACAGCAAATGAGTAAGCCAGAGGCGAATCAATGTACTACATGACACGAGAGCACATCAAGAGTGTAGGAATGGTGAGACTGTTGAGTATCGCGGTGACTTTTGAACGGGGATAAGAGCCGTGATTACCGGGCAGACCTCCGCGAGTCGAAACAGACGTCCAGGTTGCACCATCTTTCATCGAGCATGATGTCCTATATAGTCCGTTGCTTGGTGACATGAAGGTGCCGTCAGTGGATATTTTAGAACTATGCGGTAGCACAAGGTGAGATTTTACTCAAGTTGACGGTAGATCGTAAGAAGACACGAGACCACAGTACCAGATTGAGGAGCGGCTTTGAAGCGTTTAAATAAGTAGGCGAGTAGCCATTTGGGTAGACCGATTGATCTCGGGGCTTTCGGGTACAGGCGACGTTACCGCTTCCGGTGGTTTTACGGTAGCGTACTAGTTGAAGCCTGGAGAAAAGCCTAGGCTATCAGGGAAAAAAGTGGGATTCAAACGATCCGCAGTGCACTTGTGGAAATGACGAAAAGAACTAGGCCCACGGCGCCGATGATTCTGATCTGGTCGTAAGCGACTCGGCCCAAGGAGTTTCTTGGAGGCAGATGGAATCCTTCGTGGTGTCTTGAGGTATTCTTCGATACGCGTTTAAGAAATATTACAATAGTATCCGCGATGTCCCTCGTTATCGCCTTAGATCTATGACCCGCCACACTATTATAGCGCTAGCTTCCACCCACGGGACGAGGCGGGTCTGGCCTCACGAGTTTGGTGCTGCTCTCGTGAAGAAGTTGTAGCTTTGTGAGAACGCGGGCATCAATCTTGACACGAGGACACTGTCATCACGTAAAAAATTCGAGCAGGACCCGCTATACCGCAACTTTACACGTAAGGAAAATTGTCACATTTTCAAGCTAATTGTGGCTTGCTACATCCCTATCTAATCTCATTCCCGAGTCACCGCATCCCCCAGAACCCAGAAAATGAGAGGGGTCTCCGGTTGACATGGCCGAGGACTACGCATGAGCGTCCTCCTGCTCCATAACACGATTGTTACACAAATGAATCAAAGTCATACTCAAGCACTCGAGGTCCCGCCGCACCAGAGCCTGAGAAGAACTCTGCCACTGTTCAAGTTGGTCCACGACCTTGTCGTAAGCGGGCACAAGCGCATCAAGAAAATCTTGATTGAATGACTGCCACGGAGTCTTGATGACTTGCTCCGGCCGAAAAATGACACCTGGTGTAAACCACGACCGGATGATGTGCCACGTAATATCGAACGCTAACGCCACCATCGTATTCTCTGCCTCGCGAAAGAAGCCCTCCCTGTTGATCTTGGCAAGGGCGGGCCCGATCGTCTTCTCGTAGACGTTAAACTCCTCATACGTCAACATCTCGGCACGATACCTGTGCACCACCGCGAAGAACAAAGCCGCAAGAGGAAATATGGGGAACAGCTGCTCCGCAAGCGAATCGTAGTCCTCGGACTCGTAGAAGCGGCAAAACCCGGCAACAGTGCGCATAGCTGACGGCACCAAGCATTCTTCACCTCCGTCAACTCTGAAATCCGCGGCGTCGGCGGGCGCAATCACAAATTCGAGGGAGACCCCCCCATAGTTCCACGCGCTAAGCTTCTTCCAAGCGGCCCTGGCTGCGCGGCGGCGTCTCAGTCCGGCTGCCATGGGTCCCCTCTTTAAAATCTGTTGCCACAACCTTTTGATCCGAAGCAGAACCATGAGCCCATCAACGTAAACCGAAGAGAGTATCCGGATGGACCTGATGCGCACCAGATTCTCGGCCAACCATTGCGGCCGCGTCCTCCCATAATCGTCCAACTTTGCACAGAGAGATTCAAGACCATTTTTTAAACCTCTCATTTCATTTGTGAGATCCTTCGCTGCCGCGTCACCAATGACATGACGCGGCTCGTCGGGGCCGTTTGCGGAAAGAACCTTTCTGAAAATGAGACGGTACTTCCTCTCCGCACAGGATACTATACGCTCAAGGTCTTTCTCAACATCCTCACGAGGCTCAGGCACGACTGGTTCATGCTGCTGCTCCGGCGGGACTTGCCGTTGTTCCGGCGGGACTTGCCGCTCACGATTGCGAGACTCGGTGGCTGCAGCGCTCAAACCAAACAACGCGCCCCGCGCCCTAGCGTTCACACCATCCAGCGCGCCACACGCTCCAGCGAAAAGCAATCGGAGCTTGTAACTGCCACCCCTGAGTTTTATAATCTGGTGAACTTTCAGCATACATGGAAGCACCTGCATGAGCCCCTGCAGGAGCCCCTGCGCAATGGAGACCGCTTTATCAACGTCTGCTGGAGCAGGACTAATGTCAGGCTTTTGGATGACAACGCTACCAAGAAGTACGCTCTCGATTGACATGATATACGGTCCGTCATATGCTCTGATTTTCTTAAAGGCTTGAGTGTATCGCTCAGTGACCGCGGAAACAGAGTACTTTGGGTGTCTTCCAAACAAGTCTTGTGTTACTGCGATCAACTTTGGGAAGTACATCTCGTAAAATGGTTGGAGCTCTGAGAGTTCCAACTCTGAGGACGCCAAGACTGACCCAGCCCCAACAAAGGAAAATGCGCGACACGGCTTGAGAAACGAGTCAGACCATTCACGGTATTCAATGATTGACAAGAAGGGATCGACTTTCTGAAAGAAAGTCTGGATCAACGCCTTCGATTCCTGCTCGTTCTCCGGCAACAAATCGGCAAATGGTCGCAAAATCGCTGCAACGACTCTCTTGGAAATCCGCATGGTTGACTTGACTGGGCCCGACGAGCGCGTGTTCAGTGGTTGCGCTGCTGCCCGGCCCTGATTGGTGTGTTGCGAGCTCATTGATGCGCGAGTGTCCCTATAATATTCCAAGACTTCAAGAATTTCCTCCGACACACCAGTGAGTGACGAGGATATCCTAATTGAAGAAAAGGAGTAGACGAACAGGGGGACACCACGCCGAATTAGATGCGGACTTTGACAGCATTTATAGGAGTTCGGGGATATTGGGCCTCTCTGAAAATTTACGAGAAGATGCGCGGTTTTGATTTGAGCACTGCCGTGGTTATCACAATAAACGCATATCTTTCTGGCTCCGTCCAACATGTTGGGTTTCCAGGTATGTTGCATTGGACGACAATGGGACCGGAATTTGCTGGGTCTCGAAGCCCACTCTGCCGTGACCATTCCGCTAGTGCCGACCATATCCGTGCCGAATGATTAGATTCATGACGAGTCACTGGAGTGCTAACAATGAAAAAGTATGCACTCGCTGTTATGCTTTGCCAATTATAGCAGTTGAAAAAAAAAACACCACCATTGATCGGAGCTGAAAAACGGCATATTCCAATTTCTCAAAAGGTTTGAACTGACAAATGAGGCAACGAGAAGGGGTCAAGGTACTCGATATTAGTATCAAAAAATGCACCGATTGGAGACCTGCAAGGCTATCGCCTTTCTGGTGAATTTTGGCCAGTCCAGTCAGACTAGTGCCCAAAAGATTGGGGCGTCCTGACAAGCATGCACGATATTGAAATACAAATGCATGGTTATGAGCCCACTGACGCATTTTTTTCTGTTTTCATGCGTGGAGGGGTGGTTATTGCGATAAAATTAGCCGTTGGAACAGGGCTATGGCGTGAAAAAGTGAGCCCGAACGTTTCTTTTCCATGTTGTTTACCAACTCAGTCTATTATTCATGAGGAGACCGGCATACCCCGGTGGCTTCCGGCATGGTTTTTTTCCTGCAAGTGGGACTTTTGGGCATTGCCCAGCGTTCTCGGGGAGTTTCGGCCAGCCGCGCCGGAGATATACGACCGCTCATATTTTTCCTCTGGTTATCCAGGCGAAGTTTCCGAAAAGGGCTTGTGATTGGCAGATATGGGCCGTTGTGTCAGCCACGAGACGTTTCATGTATGGTTGGTTTCAGATGTTAAATACATGACATATTTCTGACATCTAATGCTGAACTAGGGTGTCTTGTCGCTTCTATCATGCTGTCTACAGTCTCTCTTGCAGTCTCTCTCAATCTCTCTGTCAATCTCACCTCAATCGGGGAGTGATTGGCTTTTTTCTGTGAGTGATTTCCCTTTAGTGAATCTGTGACATTGGCATCAATCCTGTGTTTGCAGATCACAATACTGTATTAACTGCTTCATTGAGGTTGTCTTGAAGCGAAATGAAGCGTCGCCTACCCACAAAAATCGCTCTACGCTGATAAGGATACAAAGCGACATCGCGTATTCTCTCCTTCACCTGGAATAGATATCTCGCAACAATGCTACTGCTTCCGGAGAGAAGGAACTTGCCGTCTCCAAAAAGAGGCCACTCCCTCGACATTGCCGGCAATGCATGAGGCACAGCCTCTTCGAAGCTAGACAGATAGCTACAGGTCAGTTCGAGCGAGGCTTTAGCGGTAGCGAACGTTATGCGGGCACTGGGGATAGCGCTGGGATGGCGAGAACCCGGTGCGTGCTTTTTGAAATTATGGATGACACAATCTACCACAGGTCTCAGACGGGGCGTCTGAAGCAGCTGCCACGATGAATCACTTCAGGTGTGACGGCGGGGCGTACGTCTGATGATGGTCTAATAAGCGCAGGCCCAGCCTACAGTGTATTGTCAACGCTCCAAGTGTTTGTACTGACTTCTTAAGCTGAAGAGCTCTCCAAGTCTGTTTGAAACGGCTGCCACGATGAATCACTTTAGGTGGAATGGCTGTGCGCACTTCTGATGACGGTCTAAAAACCGCAGGCTAGTCTACTGTGTATTGTCAACGCTGGAAGTGTTGTTACTGACTCCTTACGCGCCGCCCAAAAGCTTTCCAAGTTTGCTCGAGGCTGGCACTACTAGTCACTCTAGGTGTGACGGCGGGGCGCACTTCTGATGACGGTCTAAAAACCGCAGGCTCAATCTACAGCGTATAGAGAACTGCCTCGAGTGTTGGTCCTAATTTCCTTACGCGCCGCTGAAGAGCTCTCCGAGTCTCATTCGTTTCATCACGGCATGTCTTGGCAAGGTAAATGCTATACAGCAAACGGTGAGTGAGATTGGAAGACTTTCTGATCACTGCAAGGTTCTGTATGTTCAAACAGAGGGTGATTTTCCTATGATCAAAGTGTCACAATAACAGGGCTAGAGAACACAGCTCCGAGAAGACTTTGCCGCTGTCTGAAATTGCGAGGTAAGGGACCACAGGAAGGGGTATTAATTGTTTTCCAGTGAAACGACGAACAAATGAGTCCAAGGTGGCCATGACAGTCGTGGAGAACGGGCCCTGTGAGCTAAAGCCGGCCTATCGCAGTGTGCGATTTCGAACGTAGAAGCGTTTGATTGGAAGAGGACACACCCCGTGTGGACGTGTAATCCAAAGTGTGGCATGACTACGGGAGAGACAAGTGCTCCAGTTACTCTTTAAGTAATGCGAAAGAAGCGTGATTGCCGAGGATAGTGCGACACCGCTTATTTAACTACACGTTACCACAGTGAGTTGATTGTGATCATACCAGGTCTGTGGTTGAGATTGGCCGATACTGGAGTAAGCGCTGCCTGAGGTTATCCCCACAGGATTGGCAAGTACGACATTCTCTCGGAATTGCCATGGAAGTACCGCCTCAAGATCCCACTGTCTCATGACGCCCAGCATGGCCGAGGCTTCTCCAGGAAGTTGGTGGAATCTATGTACTTTTTTTCTGTAAAAAGCTGGAACCTTGTGTACTATTTCCATGTACCTTTGGAGTGTATTTAGAATCCTGTACCCCACCAAATTTGCTTATCAAGCGGGGGCTAATTCCACTCGCAACAACTACTGTCCGGGGCATCACCGGGCTGTCTACACCGCCGCAGCACCATGGACCGCAGCACGCTTCTCTTCTTCGTCATCCTCTTCATCTTCTTCGTCATTCCGAGCGGCTCGGACCTGCCGCTGCTGGCCACCGACCGCGTCGCCCTCAACGCGTTCCAGCTGGCCCTCATCGCCGCCCGCTCTTCGCTAATCTCGTCCAGCTACCTGTCCGGCTACGGCAACGTCACGGGCTTCCTCCTATCGTACGACGACGCGCGCGCCCACCGCAACGTGTCTGACTGGCCGTGGCACGACTACTCTGACGGGTCCTGGCGTGAACTGCCCCGCGACTCTATTCTACCGAGCCCCGTCTCGAGCCATGTTGGCCGCTTTTGGGGGTCTGACCTGGTGTCCATGGACGATACGCTGGCCCCAGCATACCTCCACAATATCCTGGGCTATGCCCGCGGCTCCTGGGCGCGCCTCAACGCTTCCAGCCCCCTCTTCCCTATCCCGCTTTCGCCCCCGCCGCCGCTACAGGAGTACTATGCCCTGCGGCTTGGCAGAGACCCTCAGGACGCCGTCGACGACTTTCTCGCCATGCCGGTGCCGGTCATAGGAAAACAGGGCAACTTGCTGTCGATTACGCACGGCAAAATAGCTATAGAGATTGACGCTCGCGACTATAATTACAAAATCACCCCACTACTACCGGATCCAGTGCACAACGCTGTGTTGGTGTCGGTGAACATAGGCCTTTCCGACGTGTACGAGTCACATATCCACAGTATCGACACTATGGGCGTCTACTTTCAGGACACGGGCGCTCTCGTCACGGCTCTGAACTCGGCAAAGTTCTTGGGCTCCGCGGGCGTCGCCCACTTGGCGATGGACGCCGACAGGTTCCACACCGCGCAGATCTTGCTCGCCCAGCGACTAAACAGCACCAACATTGCGCACGACGTGGGCATGGCCGATATGCAGCTGTATGTGTCGTCGGCATACTCTCAGTGCGAGCTTGTAGCGTTCTTGCAGCTTGAGAAAACAGGTTTCACGCGCCCAGTCTTGCGTGACATTGACGAGGAGCTTCGCGCGCCGCAGGGCCGGCCCTTGCCCGCACAATTGCCCGAATTGCACGTCAGCGACTTTGCAGTATACCTGCCCGACTGTGGCATCGCATACCTAAAGGCCCCTGAAACAAAAAGGGCTATGCTGGGAGACTTGCTGGCAGTGCTCGTGCGCAAAGTGCGTGCGCTCCTTGTCGGCGCCGGTCTCCTCGTGGCCGCCCAGTTCTGGGCGTGCATGCGCCAGTTGCGGCGGCTGCGGCTGCCCACCCTGCTCATCCTGGTGCTGAAAGTGACCTTGTGCATGTTGGGCTACCAGGACGCGATGGTCGCGCTCTGCTTCTTGCTCTTTTCCACGATTGGCGGGCCCGTGTACTTGGTGCTTGTGCTGGTGGCAGCGATCATGTTTGTGATGGTCGGGGTGTTTGAGGCACGTTTCTTGATGAGCGCGATGCAGGCGCAGCAGAACGAGCGCGGCGCTCTGTGGTGGCAGATCTTGCGGGGGCTGAGGGAGGAGTTGCAGGAGCCGGCAGATTTTGTGAATGGCGCAGGAACCGCAAACTCCACTACTACCACTACTGCTGGTACCGCCGACACCGTGGACCCTCCGACTACTACCGATAGTACCGTTCCCAACAACACTGATAATACCGTTCCCAACAACACTGACATAACCACAGTGAACAACAATGACACTACTCCCACCAATACCGCCACCACCGCCACTACCGAGCCGGCGGCAGCGCGGTGGGGCAACGAGCACACCGGCGGCGTGCTCGGGGTAGGATTCACGGTGACGCTCATATCCACGTTTATCGCGCTTGCCCTGCTCCTGTGGCAGCCGGGCCACCGCAGGGTGCTTGAGTGGGCGTGGCTCCTTACGACCTGCCTGATGTGGGTCCCGCAGTTTTTGCGCAACACGCTCAAGAACCGGCGGCAGCTGCTCCTGTTTGAGTTTGTAGTGGTGAGCAGCGTGGTGCGGGCCGTGCCCGTGGTCTACTTTCTGCTTGTGCGGGGCAATGCGGCGCGGCACCGGCGGGACGTGGCGCTCGCCGTGACGGTGTGCGGATGGATGGCGGTGCAGGTGCTGCTCTTGTGGGCGCAGCGGTGGCGGGGCGCGCGGTTCTGGGTGCGGGACCAGTGGCTCCCGCAGGCCTTTGACTTTCATCCAGTGCTCCGCGCGACCGATGTCGAGGAGGCGGGGCTCGCGCAGGAGCTTTTGCGGGAGAAGGAGGGCGCAGGCGATGGTGCTGGTTCTGGTGCTGGTGCTGGAATCGTCGTGTGTGCGCGCACCTGTCCCATCTGCATGGTGGACGTGGAGGTGCCGGTGATTGTGGGCCCCGAGGCAGGGCCAGTGGACACGAGCGGGTACATGGTGACGCCGTGCATGCACGTGTTCCACCAAGAGTGCCTCGAGAGCTGGATGAACTACAAGTTGCAGTGCCCCGTGTGTCGCGAGCGGCTCCCCCCGGTGTGAGCTTGACCTTGAGCGTTACAGTGGTGTGTGATTTCGATCTTGCAAGTTGAAGTCGTGGCACCAGCCCGACCGTGCAGGTTGTACTGGTGGTATAAGCCCGACCTTACGCGTTGCAGTGGTGTGTGATTTCGATCTTGCAAGTTGTACCGGTGGTGATTTCGGCCTTGAGCGTTGCAGTGGTGTGTGATTTCGATCTTGCAAGTTGTACCGGTGGCGATTTCGGCCTTGAGCGTTGCAGTGGTGGTGTGAGCCTGACCTTACGACTTGTACCGGTGGTGATTTCGGCCTTGAGCGTTGCAGTGGTGTGTGATTTCGATCTTGCAAGTTGTACCGGTGGCGATTTCGGCCTTGAGCGTTGCAGTGGTGGTGTGAGCCTGACCTTACGACTTGT
>JAKTSS010000036.1:0-50437 GCA_030580355.1 Debaryomycetaceae sp. yHKB357 | reverse complement strand
GAGAGGGGGCGTGGGCGGGGGCGGGCCGGGGGAGGGGCCGCAGAGGTTCCATGCGGACGAGAACTGCGAGCTGGGCGGGAAGGCAAGTCTTGCGTACTTTTTGTGAGAGGGAAAGGATGGATAGTAAATAGTACATAGAGGAGTGATGAGATGAGGAGGGAGAGGATGGATAGTAAATGTACATAGAGGAGGGAAGGGATGAGGAGGGAAAGGATAGATAGTAAATAGTACATAGAGGATGATGAGATGAGGAGGGAAAGGATGGATAGTAAATGTACATAGAGGAGGGAAGGGATGAGGAGGGAAAGGATAGATAGTAAATGTACATAGAGGAGTGATGTGAACAGACGGGTGAAAGTGATGAGGGTGGGAGGTGGGCCGAGGGTAGACCGAACACAACACGCTAAGAAAATCCGATCCCTAAAAACAGCCTAAGAGTAGTAGAGCTCAAAGTTGAAGCCGTCGTGGACCTCGTAGTCGTCCAAGGAGATGTGGTCCTTGAACACGGCATGGCCCTTTTTGAGGAGGATCTTGGACGGATCGAGGTTGATCTGCGCGGCCAAGACGAGTTTGAGGTCGGCGATGGTGTCGCTGGGGAGACACTTGACCCTGACTTTCTTCCCTAGTCTGTCGTTGGCGAGTACTTCAATCATTGGGTGGGGTTGAAAGATGGGGGAGAGATTATGTAGCATAGTCATTACATAATACATGATTACATAATGAATTACACAATCACAATTACATAATACATTACACAATCACAATTACATAATACATTACACAATCAAAATTACATAATATATTACACAATCACAATTACATAATCCATCATACCCATCCTATCTTTAAAGAACGATTACCTCCACTACCCACTTTGGCTGCAACTTCACTATACCAATTCCACTTGCTAGTCCACGCCAATGTCGCCTCAACTGCGAGGAGCCTCCTCGGCGAGCAACCAATCGTCGCTGGACCAGTCGCCCTCGCCCTCGCCGCCTCCCCCGCCGCAAAAGCCCATGCGTAAACCTAATCTCTCCGATCAACGCCCCAAGCTGGCTTCTAAGCTGTCTTCTTCCGACCAGCGTTCGGACCAGCGTTCGGACCACCGCTCTGACCACCGCCCTGACCACCGCTCAAAACAAAACTCCTCCGTCCTACGGAGACCGCTGCTACCCGTCTCGTCCCACCCCAGGCACCCCGCATCCTCACTCCTGCCGCCGGCTCCTCCGACCCCCCTCTTCTCCAGCCGCGATCTGGCCCCTCCACTGGCCCCGGCTTCTGCTTCGACCCCTTCCGCCTCCCCGGCATTGGCCCCGCGCTCCCGCTCCCGTTCCCTCGTCCTGACCCTTCTGCACAACCTCACCCACCTGGCCAATCCCCAGTATATCGCCCAGGAAAAAGCGTACTTGCGCAAAATAAAGAACGAACACGAGGACGACTACTACACAAAGGGCATCTCCGGGCCCGACCACGACTCCGCCTCCTACGACAGCAACGACGACGACGATGACGACGACGAGCTGACCGGCAACCGCGACTTGTTGGTCGACATGGACGACGAAAAGTGCCAGATCGATTTCAGCTTGGCCTTCTCCATCATGAAAAACACCGGCAGACCGGGCCAGGCCCGCCGCAACACAAAGCTGCTCAACATTGACGATACCGACGACCCGGCCGTCATGGAACGCCTAGAGTGGCAGTCAATGCTCACCAACGTCTTGACCGGCGACGTCGTCCGCTCGGAAAAGACCCGCATCATCAACAACCCGGAAAACCTGGACTCCATCTTGCACGCAAACTTTAAGGAAAACCTCTGGTTCGGCATCAGGGCCCGCATCTTCGACCGCACCGAGGACGACCAGCGCAAAACCATCTTTTACCGCCGCACCCTCGTCGACAAGTTGATCGAGGACATTATGCGCTTCGAGGTCTCCTACGACAACGTAGCTCCTTCCCCTCCGCGGTCCCAGGTCGCCGACTTGCTAGAGCGCTACGACCAGTCCTGCTCCCTATGGCCCACCCTCGAAATGATGCGCGTGGACCATCCCATCTGCCGCAGCGACGACTTTGTCCACAGAATCGACGCCTTGACGGCGTGGCTAACCATCACCGACGGCATCGACTTGCAAACGAACGCTTTCCGCCTCTGGATAGGCAACGACGAACTCGACATCACCAAGGCCGTCCTGGACTGCTCCCCGAAATCGGGCTCCCCCCAGGCCAGCCCCGCCTTGTCAGACACCCCCTCCGCCGGTCTGCGCGTCAAGAAACTCTTTGACGATAAAAACAAGTCCCTCGCCGAGAGGCTCATGAAGGAAAAGGACGTGCACAATATCTTCTCGAAGCGAATATTCCAGTCGATCGCCCCCTGGATGATAAAGTCCAAGGATAATCACATCGCGTTGGGCCGCTACTTTGAGATCATGAAGCTCCCGGACTATATCCACCGCCTCATCAAAATATGCATCGTCCCCGTCAAACTCATCAAGGAAATCATAAACATCCGCTTGGGCTACGCCATGAAGTTGCAGAACCCGACCTTGATGATGATCGACCAGATGATTGACGACTTCAAAACGTACATTACCATCGCCCTCGAAGTGAAACTGGGCGTGCAGGAATACTGCAAACCCGACGAGGCCCATTCCTGGGTCCTTGGCGACTTGTTCGAAGTAGAGTACCTCGATTTCGACCAGGTGGTGCTTCGCTGCGTCAAGTACTTTCTCGTATTGATGAACAAGAAGCTCTTGGACAGCTCAAAACTGGCAACGACCTTCCGCACGTTCAAGGAGCCCGACGAGTTGGAAGAGGCCTGGAACTACCTAAAGTGGCTAGGCGACTTTATCGAGGGCGCGAGCGTCTTGGTAGCGGAACAGGTAACGGCGTTGAACCTGAAGTTGATCCACCGCTTGCTAGCCTACTACTCCCACCAGACCAGGTGCCCCCAGATCCACTCTCTGGGTGCCGGTGATCTCATCCGCTGGTACACCTCCACCACCGAGAATTTCGGGCAGATGCGGCGCAAGCTCGCTCGCTTCACCACCGAAATCTCCCGCGACTTCAACAACGCTTTGGTCCTTGAAATACCCTCTAGCCCTAGCAGCAAGACAAAGGACCTCTTGGACGTTTTAAAGGCAACTAGCCACTTTTTAGTGTATACCGGCACGGTGGAAACGCAGGGCACATACTTTTTCGCGAGCCACGACTTGCAGGGCAACGAGCAGGACGTGTTGCGCATTATCAACGGCTCCTTCATCGGGTACGACGCCCAGGGCGCCAGCCTAGAGTTCTCAAAGCTCTTGAAGATGATCTTGCCCAAGAACTACTCGCCCCACCTGCAACAAGAGTTGTCGCCGCCCGCGACCGACGAAGTAGTGTGCTCCTACGTGTTGGCAATCTGCCCCCCGAAACCGATCGTGTGGGACGGGCCCATCGTGCACTTGACGGTCGAGTCCGTGCCCATCACCGACTTGAAAGTGGGGCAGTTGATGCTCATCTCCAAATTTCCGCACTACTCGCTACACATTGCCAAGGAAAAGTTTATGGAAATCGTGTGCGACGCCTTCACGGTGGGCGGGGTCATGAAACCGGTCGAGATGCGATGCTCGCTCCCCAAGGTCCACCAAGAGTTGGCCAAAATCAACCGCGTTTTCTTTAAAATGTCGCTCCTAGTGTTGGACTCGGTGAGTGTGGTGCGGAGCAAGTGCAAGGAGCTCGCCCCGGACGGCGGGTGGCACGGCCTCATCAATAGCTGCTTCGTGTATGCCAAGGATTTTGGGAAAAACACGGTGCGGACCTTGGAGACGTCGCGGAAATCGACCGTCATCATGAAGTTGATCAAACTATCGATCCAGTGGGTCAGTTTCATCTGCGATGACTGTATACCGACCGATCGCCGCACATTCCGGTGGTGCGTGTCCGCATTGGAGTTTGCCATGGACATGACGCGGGGCTTCAACGTGCTCGTGTTGCGGCAAGACCAGTTCTACAAGTTGAAGCTCAAGGTTGCGCGATGCATGTCCCTCTTGATTTCGCATTTCGACATTATGGGAGCGCGCTCAAACGAGGCCGAAAAGAAGAAGCTCTTAAAGTGGACATCGCAACACAACAAGATTGAGAATTCGGCGGACGAGGAGTACATTCTCCAGGTGTATCGCCAGGACACCATGCTGCAGATTGCGCAGATTTAAGAGTATCGGCGCGCGTTGCAAGAGGAGCTTCTGTCGGTGGGCCGCGTTTTGGACGTGAGCGACCTGGAGTACCAATTTGTCACGCTTTTGGCGCTGTCTTTCTCCAGCTTGTCGATCAGGTGGCAAAAGGGCCGCTTTATCGGCGCGGGAACGTTCGGACACGTCTCCTCTGCCGTCAATCTAGATACGGGAGGCGTGATGGCCGTGAAGGAGATTCGGTTCCACGACAGCCAGTCGATCAAGAGTATTGTCCCGTCCATCAAGGACGAGATGACAGTGTTGGAGATGCTCAACCACCCCAACATTGTCCAGTATTTTGGCGTGGAAGTGCATCGCGACAAGGTGTACATCTTTATGGAGTATTGCGAGGGAGGCTCCTTGCTGGGTCTCTTGACCCACGGCCGCATTGAGGACGAGATGGTCATCCAGGTGTACACTCTTCAAATGTTGGAGGGCCTTTCGTACTTGCACCAGTCCGGAGTAGTGCACCGCGACATCAAGCCGGAGAACATACTCCTAGACCACAATGGGGTGATAAAGTTTGTCGATTTCGGCGCTGCCAAGGTGATTGCCACGAGCGGGCGCACGCGGTCGGGATTGACGTCGACGTCTGCGCCGCGCGGAGCGGACCAGCACCAAAATCTCAATTCGATGACGGGGACGCCCATGTACATGCTGCCGGAGGTGATCACGGGGACGTCGACCGACCGGAGCGGCGTCGAGGACGTGTGGTCCTTGGGATGCTGCGTGCTTGAGATGGCTACCGGGAGAAGGCCCTGGGCCAACCTAGACAATGAGTGGGCCATAATGTACCACATTGCTGCGGGCAACAAGCCGCAGTTGCCGTCTGCGGACCAAATAAGCGCGGGAGGGAGCACCTTCATCTCGCGGTGCTTGGAGCACGACTTTAATAAGCGGCCCAGTGCGTTGGAACTTCTCAACGATCCGTGGATCGTGGAGATTCGACAGCTTGCCTTTGGGTCGTCAGAGTCCAGCAGCACGCCCTCGTCCGAAGCCACTTTAGATCTTGCAGCGCCGACGGTGTCCGCGGTGCCATGAACAAGAGACTTTACCAGTATGTCACCGGAGGCACCATCTGTTAACGAGAAGCAAGGGATATCATCTAATAATGAGGAACAGCGATATCACCCAATAATAAGCTCGGGATATCATCTAATAATGAGAAGCAAGGGATATCATCTATAATGAGAAGCAATGCAAGTCTGGATGATACGTGGCACTGGTGCACGATTAAGATTTCAGTCTGTTTCAAATGTATTTCATACGGTATTTATAGTAGAAGGTGTTTCGAATCAATGTGCTAGGGTCTAGCGACCCGTATCAACGGAAGTCTCGTATATACATGAAGGAAATGCAATCATAGTGTGGGCCTGGCGGGAATGTGCTTGTTGAAGAAGCGTCTGATGGCGTCACCCACGTTACCTTTGATGACTAGACTATTTGTGGTAGGGTTTACGGAGATTTTTAAGGCAGGATCGAGGCGCAACAAGTCCTGTTTGAGTTGGTGGGCGTCGCCCTGGATCTTGCGCACCTCTGTGGTGATCTTGGTATTCCGCACCGTCAAGTAGACCGGCCAGTGGTGGAACTTTGACTTTGAGATGTGGTAGTTCGCCCTGCCAAAACCGTTCCCGGGAAGCGACGCGTGCAGAACCTGGGAGAGATCAGGAATCTTGTACATTGGCGGCGGAGGCGCGGGAAGGCGTATCCTCAACTTGGAGAAACATGCTGCTGAAGCTCTCATTGACGGTGGAGGTACGCTACGCCTTATGGTGCTCGGCCCTTCTCTCATCAGATACAAGCACGTGATATGATGTACTATACACAGGAATCTACTTGATGACATAATCCTTGTAGAAGGACCCCCCGGCCCCCACGGTCAGCTGTGAAATCTGGTGTAGTCCATAGTTGTGATGACAAATTGGCATTAGCATGATAGCCGAGGCTTATCACGGAGCAAGTAGATCCAGGCCCGGGGCTAGACGCGGAGATGATGCATTCGTAGTCCCTGTATCGAGATACCCCCGGATTTCTTCGGTGGTTCCTCGCCTCCCCCTCAGGAGCATTGTGTGAAAAGGGGTCGGGCGCACGCTATGGACCAGTGAATTGTGTATGCGCCCCTATCTATTCCATCAAATCCTGGATACTGCGACGCCATCGCTTTGCTGTTCATCTTGTCATATTTGCAATCAGTCAGATCGGGATTTCCGATTGTTTCTCCCTTGAGGAGGCGGAGTTAAATAACAAAGCACGCAATGTCAATATAGCTTCCAGTTCATATGCAAAGACAGCGCGACAATCAGTCTCGTGACGTCGCGTAATACTATTCAAAATTCGGAAACCAATTTGCGTGTTTCGCTCTCACTTTGAATCAAATGGTAAAGTTTTTGTCAAGGTTTTCACATTCAAGGTTACCGTTGGTCATTGCAAGTTTCAACATTGGTTCTTTGTCCAATTGAGTCCCAGTATTGATGTATACTCCAATCGAGTTGTAGATGTCTACGTCAATTGAGCCATAGATGTCTGCGTCAATCGAGTTGTAGATGTCTACGTCAATCGAGTTGTAGATGTCTACGTCAATTGAGCCATAAATGCCCACTCCAATTGAGTCATAGATGTCCACTCCAATCGAGTCATAGTTGTCCACTCCGATCGAGTCATACATTTCCACTCCAATCAATCGAGTCATACATTTCCACTCCAATTGAGTCATAGAAGAGGCAGTTCTTTTAATGTAGTCGTGGTATTGAAGACTTCTCGATCAGAACGGACTTCGTTTCCTGGGAACATACTCCTGTAATTCCTCTTGAAGCAGATAGGCCAACGAGCAAAGTAGAGCACGTCGCGTGGTCCAGATCTTATCGATTGATCTCTCTGGAAATGCTATTGACGATCCTTCATTTTAAGATCTGCGCCCAAGCAATTCCCTGAGAATCCCCAAAGATCACGATCGCCCAAACGGGAATGAATCGCTTTGCGTTCCTCGCTTTTCAACGTGTACCAGCACTGCGCCTTGGTAGTGATATGCAACCACTAGTCCAAAAACCCAAGAGTGTTGAAGGATAGTTTTCAGTCTCGGCTGACTGTGCAATTTCAAATTAAGCCTTTTGCATTTTGGGACACAAACCCGACTTGTGCGAGGACGGCGATGAAACGAGCCGAAAAACGCCAAATTCGCTCGGCATAGATCCCAAGCTGGCCCTCTTTCACGAGATCAGGAATTGGGTTGCATAAAATCAGCCAATATTGATGCATCGTGACATGCACAAATTTCGCGTGGGGCGTCTGCGCCAGAGGCCGCAGAATCTTGACGGTATCCTGCTATTGGCTTTGTTACCGAATGCTTCACCGCTTACGCTTTCGAGTAGGTGACTTCCAACTGTGGTCTCAGCATTACCTGGCTTTCCCCGGCCGCACTTCTCCAGGTGAAACAGCACCAGATTAAACTTTATTTCCTGTTCGTCGCAGCGCGCATTCCCTGCGCGATCTTTTTCTTGTCCCAATTGGATTGAAGTCTGGTGTGGCCCCGTGAAAAGGCTTTTTCCTCAAATATTATGAGATAAAACGCGGCACGCGACGAATGAACGCGCCAAGATTCCCCTTTCTGAAATGTGAGATTGCCCAGCAGAACACTTGGCAACGATCGTAGCCCAAAAGGGAACTAGAAACGCGCTGGCTCTTCTGCCTGCCACGCAAGGGGCGATAATTTGCCATCCCGCTCACATCTGGAATAAGGTTTGATCTGGTATCCTTGCTTTTCTTGCTAGCGCCGTTGGTCAGCTCCCGAGGACGAAACGAACTCTGATGAATCGTAAACAAACAAACAAATAAACAAATCATCTAGATCCGGTCCAGAGATATTCGGGGTATTTAACCGTCTGCTTCGCCAGCCACTTTTGGCAAAATGTTTCTTCACCAACAATGATTTTCTCGCCCTCACTCGTTTCGGCTTTCGCCACCTGCGCATTTTTCGTTGGAGCCGCAGCTTCTGAACCACTTGATGACCTCAAGGCGCAATGCTCCGGCGAGAGCTCTTCCAGCGGTGACGTTGTCTTCCCGGGATATGTCCTCGGGGAAACGCCTCGTTTCTTCTTCAGCTCCACTTGCAAGAGTCAATCAGCTACCGGCGAACGGGGCGAGTACACTGGGTGCCCGGATATTGAGGACGCGATCAAGGCTTGCAGTGCGAAGGGTCGCAAGGTCCTCTTGCAAATTGGCCTTCCTGAAGTGTTCTACTCCAACGAGTTTGACCAGTTGGCAAATAAATTCGCAGATGAATTTTATAGCTTGCGTTACCAAGGCATCTTGTTTGACGGTTTCGCGCCAGGCAATGCGGATTTGCTCAAGCAGCGATTGCCCCTCTGGGATGCCGTTAAGAAGCTCGATGTCAACTTCCCCTACTTCCCTGAAACCACACCCGTGGAGGCTCCAGAGACGACTGTTGAAGAGAATGGAGAGCTTCCCTCGAAGCTTGGAAAGGCACTTGTCTCCGAGTCCAGTGTTGTCTCTTCAGCAACAGCCGCTTCCCAATTGCTGGGAAACAAGGTGACTTCCAAGACCATGAAAACTACAATGTCGTCCGGGGAAGCGTCCATTTCCACGCCGCCTAAAATTACAACGTCTGCATCCGCTGCGCGGTCCGACCAAACTATATCCGTCGGTGCCGACGGCATCGTCACTGAGACCCACACTACCACCATGACTGTCGAGGAATGCGGACCTAGCGGCGAGTGCAGCAAGAAGGAGGCACCCGCGACTTACGAGATCAAAATTTCTATTTCGACCCTGATCCCGACCGATTGCAAAGTCTGTATGCCATGCGAGGTTCGCGAAACCAAGTGCGCAAAAGGGGAATGCCCCAAGCAAGTGTTGGGAACCGTGACGCGAACCATCAGTCCAGAGACTATGCCGACCGCGCCTGCAAAGCCCGAGGGCAAAAAGATGCCAAAGGAGGACAAGGCGCCAAAGGCTACCACTTCCGCCGCCTCAACTGAGACCTCGAAGATGCCGAAACAGGCCAAGGGCGAGAGTACAATGAGCGGAGCAGTGCCGACGACCTCGAAGCACGGCGACCGGAAGCCGAGATCATTGACCCCGGAGCCGACGAGCAAGACGTCAGGAACCGCCCCGACCAGCAAGCCCGCAACAGCATCTGAGCACAGCTTATTCGAAGGGTCGAGTGTCAAAGCCACGGCCAGCGCTATGGCTCTCTTCGCAATGCTTCTCGTAGCATTCGCGTGATCCCCCTTATCTTGTACTTTTTTTTTGATATTTCCGTGTAATCTTTAAACATTATCTTGTGAACGCAGTGTACTTTTACTCCTGAGCGGTCAGTAAATTTGCTTATTCTGTCACTAAGCTGGCAGTAAATTTTCAAGAAATTAGTGACGATAATTTTTTCCCTTCTCTATTTTGCCGGTGATGATACTGCGCACCCACTTTCCCTTTAATACACGCTAGAACCACTTGCGCAATTCCTAAACACTATAACTACATTTGTGACCATAAATATTTACAACGGGGAACAAGCTTTCCTCGTGGATAAAGTCTTGAGACTGCCACTAATATCATTTGACGACAGGAGCAGCGGGCCTGTCCTGGACCGGTGTACCTTGAGGTGGCGCGTATAGTTTGTCTTTTTGTCAAACTCTTCGCCGCACTCTTGGCACTTGAAGACCTTGTAGTGGATCCGCATATGCTTGGTCAAGTTGGAGCTTTCGCTGAACCGCTTCTTGCACCCTGGCCATTTGCATTTTAGGGGCTTTTCGCCCGTGTGTACCCGGGTGTGGATCGAGAGGGAGGAGCTCGTGGAGAATGTCTTGTCGCACACCAGGCACTTGAACGGCTTCTCGCCCGAATGAACCCGCATATGCTGATTCAAGGTCGACTCCACCGCGAACGAGGCGCCGCACGTGGGGCATACGCACGGCTTGTAGTTGGTGTGAACGTGAATGTGCCGAAACACCTTTTGCCGCTGGGCAAACTTTTTCCCATTGTGGCGCGGACACCCGACCCAGCAGCAGCTATAGGTGGTTCTGCCGGCGCCGACATGGTCATCTATGATATGCTGCTGCAAGTCTGCTGGACAGGAGAACTCCTTACCACACACATGCGGACTGCCGGCGTCTCCGGTTTCAGGCAGTATTTCCCACTGACACACTAGTCCATGCTCCAGCAGCTGGCTAGAGGAAGCGGACAAGGGTTCGGCAGATTCGTCCTCGGTCAAGGTAGAGGCAAGGCTCGCGTTGCGCGAGCTGTGGGGCACAATCTTCATGGACACGATATTGATGTCTTCCATGGAAGAGTTGCACGTTATAGGGTTAAAAACGGGGGACATATCGGGCAGCTTGATGGTAGACGTCGGGGTGAGGGCGAGAATGCCCGATTGGCGACGCACATGCGATGAATGCTGGTACGAGAATGGGCGTGGGGCAGAGCGCAAGTGCGGGTGCGAGCAGGGCCCACACTGGCCGTCCGGCGGCGTGAGCACACATGGCTGCGTTTGCAGCCGCAGCAAATGGCTATGTGTTGGCTTGTGGACCTGGACATGAGAGAGGAAAGAATCGAGATCTTGGTCGAAAAAGTCGCACTTTTCCCACTCGCAGCGGAAAGACGTCTTTTTCGGGTCTACCGAAGCAACCTGTTTATCGGCCGCGACACTGTCGCCATCGTGACGAGTGTCCAAGTGCAGGCTCATGATGTGTTTGAAGAAATTGTCTTCGTTCACACTCTGCGAGCAATTGTCCCACAAGCAGGGGTACCGCGGAGACGATTGGGGCAGGGGCGGGTGCGCAGGGGGCAGGGACGCGGCACAAAAGGTGTCTGACGCGGGCGAGTACGATGCGGGACAGGCTTTGGAGCACGAAGGGTCCACGCCAAGACTGCGACTGAAATTATCAAAGTGGACGAAAAAGTCATAGTCCGAAAAGGCGGCATCCGGATTGGGGTCCGGGTCAGGGATGGTGGTATGGAAGCACGATTGGTGGAGACCGGGCCGCGGCACTGCCGGCAGCGGAACAAAGTCTGTGTGGCTCGCATTACTGGTGGAACGACACTTTTGCGGAAAGTGAACATGAAAGTCAGACAGGCTTGCCTTGAAGCGTTTTGCAGAAGGAGAGGCCAGCAGCAGCGGCGGCGGCGGCGATGTGTGGGCGCAGCAGTCGTACAGAGGGTGTGATGGGAGGTGGCCCTGCCGTCGCTCGGGAAGACTGCGTATTATCGACTCAAAGATGGGACGACGCGAAGAATGCGATTCGGCGGGGCTGGTGGCCAGAGAGGAGCAAGCACGGCCAGTGCTAGGCTTTGGCAACGACAGATCTAGAGGCGTCAAGGATGCCAGCGGCGGCGGAGAGTGACAAGACGATTGTGTTTCGGATGGTATAGGATTCTGCGGTTGTGAGGGAGATGGTAGCGGGTTCAGGAACTCACAAGTACTTTGGGATCGGGACTGACTCAGAGCCATCTGACTCGCGCCAGGACTCATGGCCGTCATCGCATTATCCTGTTCAATGACGGGGCAGCTGCAGTCGCTATAGAGACAGTTGTTCAACTCCTCGCAGAAGATATCGTTACAGTACTGGGAGAAGGCGTTACATTCGTCGATAGACGCCTGGGACATTTGTTCGGGGCCGGGCACATGCTGAGACGTTGGGTCGTGGCTGGATGGGTAAGAGGCGGTTGATGGGTAGGAGGTGGTAGGGTAAGAGGTGGTAGGGAAGGAGGTGACGGAAGGGTAACAAGTGGTGGAAGGGTAACAGGACGTATCATGGTTGGGTACAGGTTGAGAGACGGTCGCATGGTTGGGTATCAACGGAGACACTGCTTTGTGATGTAGAAGAGGTTGAGATGCGGAAGAATGGGTGGCAGTATCTGCAGCAGAGGTATGTCCCGTATGCAGAGGATGGGCCAACATGGGGGGCTCCAAGCGGGCGGACAGGTATCTGTGGTAGGGATGGAGGCTGTCATGCGGTTGAAATAGGAGGTGATCGGAGTGATTCGGGTCCGGGCAAAGCAGCCGGGAGAGGGAGCGGGAATGGGAGTGAGGGTGAGGATGAGGGTGAGGGTGAGGGTGAGGGTGAGGGTGAGGGTGAGGGTGAGGGTGAGGGTGAGGGTGGGAGTGGTCTACGGGATGGTCATGATTGTGGATGTGACCATGAATATGGGTGTGGTCCTTGTGCTTATGGATATGGCCGTGTAGATAGCCGTGGGTCAAGGTCCTGCAATGACGCGAAGATATGGTATGATGGGCGGACGGCGCCTTAGGCAGCGACTTGTGCGGTAGACTCGTCATGGCGGTGTAGCGAAAGAAACGGGCGAAAGAGACGAACCGCGAGGGAATAAAAACCCCTAAAATTTTTGAGCTGCGAAAATTCAGATCAGTAAATCGACGCAGGTGAGCTTCTTGTTGTTTTCGGTTTCAGCGGGGCAGGTAGATCATCGCCTGGGCAAATTTTACACCACAACGCCTGTAGACCTCGGCAAGCTTCGCGCGGCTCCGAGCGGTGATGACGCACAGGAAACAGGATTGTGGAAAATCTACCGTGGTGGTTATCACGTGACGCGGAGGTGATTTTTTTCTCTTCTTTTCCTGCTAAGGTAATCACTTTGAGGGTGTAATCGCGCGCAATCTAGAGCGATGCACTCTATCTCCGCAACACAGTACTAGCATCCCGCGCTATCGACGACAACAATACTGTATAGCATTGTCTCATGACAGACAATACGCCTGGTGGAGTGTCTGGATTTCCCACGTGGGGTCGCGCCTGTTGTCTCCCCCGGCGGCTTGTTGACGCACATTCAGTGGTTGCGAAAAAGCTATTGTTCGCAGGAAATAACCACGTCTAACGCAACACAAGCTCGACATCCCCCGATCCGTTCTCAAGTGCGATTTTCCCTCTCCAACCAATGCAACACCGTCCGGTATTGTTACCATCACATGACATCTTTTTTGTGGTTTTGCCTTATCCGCGCCGCACGTGATACGCTCAGGCTCTATTGTCTTTCTGTAGGTGTGTAGTTCGGCAACAGGCAGCTCGGGATTGAACAAGAGGGAAACCAGGGGCTTATCGGCATACAATTGGTCCCGTTCTGGACCCGAGGAATACCTGTTTTCAACTGATAACAGCGCTGACATCAAATCACGCGCTGATGCGTCACTTGTCGCACTGCTGCCACTGCAAACGGAATCTTCTGGAAACAAAATTGCAACGCCTTTAGATGACACGCTGTACTGGGGGAGTATGTTCTGTATAGGGGTTGTGCACGCCGGCTTTGTGTTCTGCGCGTATACTGATCAGAATCCAACAATAGCCAGTGCTGAATAGGGTCATGTTATGAGTAAGCAGGTCTGGGTTTCCAACAGACGGCGAATGCGTTCGAGGGGGTGACGTTGGTGATTTTGATTACACATTGCTGGCATCGAGAAGGGATGCGCGGGGCACCCTCTACCGGTTGAGAATGCCGAATTACGCATTTCATTTCCCGCGGATGCCGTGTGTGGTTTTTCCAAACGGTTCTCAGTTGTATTTTCTGCCGCTCGCAGAGTTGGATCCCCAATTCTCAGTAAGGGTCCTCCTCTGTATCAGCCGATACGTTCAAGCGAGCCCTCCGTGGTCGCAATGTGTAATTCACGCCGTCGATCCATACAAGACGTGCGTATTGTAGTGTACGTGTGCGCGAAAATTCTCGAGTCGTGCTCCACCAAAATGCATGTGCTCAACCCCGTGCGCATATCAATGCCTGTTTTACGATGCCTCTTTTACGATGCCTGTGGCCGGACCTGTTCACACGTGAGCGTCTGAGAATTAGTCTCGCCTACGTCTTGCGATGAAGTCTTTTCCGATAAGTCTCTTCCAATGAAGTCTTTTCCAATTAAGCCTCTCCGATCGAATCTCTTCCCCTACAATCAAGCAGCTTTTGATGAAGTCTCTTCCGATTGTCTCTTCCCGTACGATGAAGTCTCTTCCGATAAGTCTCTTCCAATTAAGTTTTGTCCAATTAAGCCTCTTCCGATTGAATCTCTTCCCCTACAATCAAGCAGCTTTTGATGAAGTCTCTTCCGATTGTTTCTTCCCGTACGATGAAGTCTCTTCCGATAAGTCTCTTCCACTCAAGTCTTTTCCAATTAAGCCTCTCCGATTGAATCTCTTCCCCTACAATCAAGCAGCTTTTGATGAAGTCTCTTCCGATTGTCTCTTCCCGTACGATGAAGTCTCTTCCGATAAGTCTCTTCCAATTAAGTCTTGTCCAATTAAGCCTCTTCCTATTGTATCTCTTCCCCTACAATCAAGCAGCTTTTGATGAAGTCTCTTCCGATTGTCTCTTCTCGTACGATGATGTCTCTTCCGATTGTCTCTTCCCGTACGATGAAGTCTCTTCCGATAAGTCTCTTGCGATCAAGTCTATATCCTTACGGTTAAGCCTCCTCATTCACGATCAAGTCTTTTCCATGTCTCTTCCGGTCAAGTCTTCTTCCCTAAGATCAGATCTTTTCCACTTTGCGAGTCAATTGTGAAGAGGAGCAACGCTCTACCAATTATTACCAAACGCACACATCCTGCAATAGCAACACGCCGTTTCTAGTAATTATAAGAGTTACATGGTCCATCACATGCTTTGTGCAGAGTTTCCATAGCTCATTCATCTCATAAAGAATCACTGAAAATTAGTCTGGAAACTATGCATCGGCCACCCCGCAATCAAACATCATGTGCTGTCGACCACCAAGTGGTCAGTGCCTACGTCTCAAGGTGCCTTTGAAAGACAACCTCCACTCATCAATGACAAAATTTTCACTAATTTACTGCACTATTAACGATACTGACGCCTACTTTGAAGCATTTACTTTTCAAACACTTAGTCTCTGGCTCTAGCTTTGCCAAGCTTGGTCTCTGCCTCCGGCGACAAGATGAGCGGCGTGTTGAATCCGGCTTGCAAAACTCCAGCAGCCGTGCACGCATCATTTACATTGGCAAAGGCGTTACGGGCGTCAGCGCCAGTGCACTTGTCGGCAACGCACCCAGTCCACAAGTCGTTGAAGCTTGGCATCACACAGAGACATCCTGTGTCCCACACGGGGCACGCGGATGCCCGGCCAACCTTGGTGCTACGGTGTTCCTCCAAGCAGCTCTTGACGCAGCTAGAAGACTTTGAGTGGAACCGGTCGGCCAAGCCATTGAACTCATAGGTCTTCTTAACAGCAGGAAGGTGTCCGTAATGCGGTGCGGCAGACACGACACAGGCAATGAAGCCGAGAGAGAGGATTAGAGTGAATTGCATGGTGATAAGAGATGAACTGATGGAGACTATGGATAGAGGGTTTCCAAGATTGAGGGCATTTCAGTCTCCTTTTATACTCTGCTCTGATTGCACTAGCCGTGGTCGGTAAAAGCGATCCATGACAATAAGCGATCTCGGATCCGCACACCTACCAGTACTCCTTCAATTGAATCTGCAAATACAAGATCGATTGCGACTTTACATCATATATCGACGTGGCAAGAACCGCTTCCTTACGTCAATATGCGAGCTCGGGTCCGCACGCTTCCCAGTTTCCCCCTGACACAGGTAATTTTGAATACACAAGATCTTTCAAACCCCCTGTAGCTACGCATGGCTTTGCGCTTACCAGAACAGCTCGTCAAACGTGCATCCATTTCATGTCACCCCGCAACAAGAAGCCAATGGGTTGTGGGGGAAGACGCTGTCTTAATGATACCGCTTCTAATCTCTTGACATGTACTCTCACTTTTCTTTGCACGAAACTCTTGCGAGCCCTCGAAGTTTGGTCCTTTTATGCACAGCCGAATCCCCGCGCGTACCTCAAAATCGGTTATTGAAATTCCTCAATGCAACACGATGGCCGCGAATTTTGCTCTGCTGGTCAGATTTGGTGCTTGACGCCTTTTCTCATTCGCCAAAGCATAATGCGATGTCGGTTTCGGCCCGTTTACACGATGCAACGTCAAACCTGGTGAAGGTCTCGCGTTGCTCTCTGCAACACGTCTACTGTCACCTCCATCGTATTTCAATGTTGAAATCATTGCTGCCGCTGAACACGTAAAGCCAGAGACCCGTACATGTATCGAATCTGCTCAACGTGGAGGAGTAACCAAAGCTAGCTCCACCCGATAACGATTATCTTGGCAAACCCTGTTATATGGCTTGCATCGGTTGCAAGAAGCCAAAAATGTAGCACGCTTGAGAGTTTTCAATCGATGGAGAACATCCGAATGTGTCTACGGTCTACAGGTTAGGCATGCCGCTGAAAGTTTTCAATCGATGGAGAACCTCCGAATGTGTCTACGGTCTACAGGTTAACGATGCCGGCTACGGTTTCAGGTCACAAAAATTCACAATAATTCACTGCACTATTCACGAAGCTGTCGCTTACTTTACGAGATTTGATTGGTGAATCTTCATTCTCTGGCTTTGGCCGCATTAAACTTGGCCTCCGCCGCCTCCGACAAGTGAAGCGGCTTGTCATAGCCAGCCAACAAAACACCGGCAGTCGTGCACGCGCCATCCGCATCGCCAAATGCATTGCGGGCGTCAGCACCAGTGCATTTGTCGGCAACGCACCCGGTCCACAAGTCGTTGAAGCTTGGCATCACACAGAGACATCCCGTGTCCCACACGGGGCATGCGGATGCCCGGCCAACCTTGGTGTCACGAAACTCCTCCAAGCAGCTCTTGACACAGCTAGAAGACTTTGAGTGGAACCGGTCGGCCAAGCCATTGAATTCATAGGTTTTCTTGACAGGAGGAAGGTGCGAGTACTGGGGCGCGGCAGAAACGACACAGGCAACGAAGCCGAGAGAGAGGATTTGGGTGAATTGCATGGTGGAAAGAGAAGAACTGATGGACACTGTAGAGAAAGAATCACCAAGAGTTGGACGACACTGGCCCCCTTTTATACTCTCTCCTGACCATCGCAATGTACTGGCCGTATTCGGAGAGACTCCTCTGCGTCATTTAGCGACATCGGACTTGCACACCTCCCAATAGCCCCCTATATGCTCCCTCGAGATCGCATTTCATCCCCTATCGCTGCACATGGCTTGGCTTTCCGCACGCCACGAGAGACCACCACATATATGCCCCTTTCGCTTCCGAATACTCCACAAAGCGTATCACGGCCTAATCCCGTACAACATCCGATGCCAATCCAAAAGTTTTGTGCCTCGGGCTCTGGAGCAGGGCGTTCACTCGTATAATTTTCGACACGTAGACCCATTGCGCTAAGACTAGACTCTGGCAATCGCGTCCCTCAATGCAACAGGATGTGTTGGCGGCGGATCCCACTCAAATCTGCAAATTTTGTGAACGGGTATCTGACTTTTATTCCCTATTGGGAAATGCGATATCGGCTCCGTCACACGATGCGACGTCAAGCGAATACCCGGCATCGATCTCTACAACACGCGTACAAGAACGAGAAGATCGTCATGTACGCACCGTCAACTTGATCGTATCCCATTACGGAAATAATGACACTGGGAACCGTAGACTAGATGCATTAAATCGCTGCTCCGAGTATACGTCGTACAGAAGCCGCTATCAGCACCTGAAATCGCTAATTAGATAAATCTCAGTACTTGAGAGACAAGGAAAGCCTACAGTCCAAGAACTCCGCTATTTGGCAAAGTAGCTGCGTTACATGATCACAAAATTCTCACTAATTGACTGCCTTATTCACGATACACACGCTTACATTGAAAGAATAGACCTGCTCCAGACTCAATCTCTGGCTCTAGCATTGCTAAGCTTGGTCTCTGCCTCCGGCGACAAGATGAGCGGCGTGTTGAATCCGGCTTGCAAAACTCCAGCAGCCGTGCACGCATCATTTGCATTGGCAAAGGCGTTACGGGCGTCAGCGCCAGTGCACTTGTCGGCAACGCACCCAGTCCACAAGTCGTTGAAGTTTGGCATCACACAGAGACATCCCGTGTCCCACACGGGGCAATGAGAAGCCTTACCAACATTGGTGTTACTGTGGTCCACCAAGCAGCCCTTGACACAGTCGGAAGACTTTGAGTGGAAGCGGTCAGCCAATCCATTGTGAACGTACGTTCGGTCAACAGCAGGGAAGTGCGAGTACTGAGGCGCGGCAGACACGACACAGGTAATGAAGCCAAGAGAGAGGAGTTGGGTGAATTGCATAGTGGAAAGAGATGGATTGATGGAGACTATGGATAGAGGTTATTCGAGAATGAGGGCACACTGAGGCGCCTTTATACTCTGCTCTGGCACACCCAATCCACTAGACATGGCCAAAGATGCTTGTGCTTGAGAAGAGGCGAGCTTGGATGCGCGCAAGTCACACCAGTCCCTCCTACTCGATCAAGATCTGCGCTCACAATTTCGCCCCTGTCGCCACACATCGTTTGGCTTTACTACAAGAGCTTGCCGAATACGTGTCCCTCTCGCTTCAACCTGCTTCAAACATTTCACAATAGTTCTTACTTCAATGTGTTGTAGATTCCGCACCTCAACGTACTTGCATCAATCAGACAAGATCGCGCGGATCCGACCACAAGTGATGATCTTGAAGCAGGCTCAACGTACCTGCATCCCGCGCGGCGTGCCGTGTTGCCTGTAAAACTCGATAATGAAATGGCCAAAAAGCTTGCTGAATTTTTTTGGTTTGGCAGACTAGAATAAAGGTAATTCCCTATTGAGGGTATCCGTTTCCGCACCGACCCTGGGCGGCGCGGGAAAGAGCGAACGCCTCAAAAAGGCTTGGCGTCGGCCTCCGCGACACGTGCGAGGCTGACATTGAACATCACCTGAGTGCAGCGAATTTGTTTGCAACTCCTCGGGTTCGATTTCTGATAATATGAGTGCGGTACGGAGTTGCCTTGAGCCTTTATTTTTGTTATTCTGTCATAGATTCACCACAGATGCCCCCTGGTACCATTTGACTTATTGAGGATCGAGATCGACTCCCCCGCATTGAGATCACTCTTGTCGAAATGAGATCAACTGTCTGGAGGGAAATGAGGTGCACTCAACACGTGCACGCCGTTATAGATGCCTGACACTTGAATCTCTGCAGCTCAAAATCAGTCGCATTGGCATTCGTCCTCTGTATATACTTTCTAGTTTGAAGACCACAACGTGTACTATGACATAGTTCCGCATCAGCACTATTCATCGATTCTTGGATCGACTTGAAAGGGGCGCTCGTATTCATTCAAGCGTGACTGAGATTGTGACTTTTTTGAAGATCAAGACAATTGGCAACCAGATGCTTCTTGGATGCAGGCTGAGACATTGTCACTTCAGTTACCCCCTCGTTTTCCATACACACTATCACGCTTGCAACTCCTTAATCTCATTTTCATCTGCCACAAGCCCCATGACTACCAAATACATATTGAGATTGTTCAACAAGTTTTGTTTCTTGGGCATGTTTGCCACATCACTATTGTCAATACTCTTTGCGCGAGACATGACCCCAAAGATTTCGTCGCGCACCTCGTCCACAATAATTCTTTGGTGGCTCAACTTGCCGCCAAGAGAGAGGGTAGCCAAGAACTGCCACACGTAATTTTCACGAGACAGCCCATCGTCGACATCCTCGGGATGCGGCGGGAAAATCGCGGCAATGCGCGATTCGATAGCGGTGAACAACTCGCCATAGCACGATTGCCATTCCGAGAGGTCCGTAGCAGAGATGTTTGCCTCGCCGATAATGAGCTCTGCGCGCGAAAGCAACGTCGTCAACACCGTCAATCCAATTTTGGTGGTGGAGACGAACAGGACATTATTGTGTTCAATCAAAATCACAAGCAAGCCAAGAATCTCATTGAATTTGAAGTCTAACACAGCGTTCATCAATACCTTGTTGAAGGTCAAGGAATATGCTTCCACCAACTGCAAAATCTTATCGGGAATGCGCTTCGATTCATAGGTCGTGTATGATCCGCTCTTGATGACAATTAGATTCTCCAAGTTCGACATGATCAATGCCGCAACAGTTAGTACCTGCTCTCGTGTCAAGAATTTGAACAAGCGGGGCAAGATCTTCAAAGCCTTGTTATAGTTCAAGCACTGGATAAAAGGATTGACCTGCGATTCCACGTCTCCCGAGCACGAGCTTTGTTCCAACACCTTCAAAGAGTCCCACAAGGCGGTGGTATCGACGTTCGAATTCGTGCGTGACAACATTTCCACATTCATGAGCTCCGAGATGATATCCTCTAATGTCTTGAGGACATCTCTCTTGGTATAAGAGTTGGAGGACAGGGAACGGGCAGATAAGGAGGCAGCGTTATCGCTACCGGGTTTTTGCAACGGCGATGATGAACCTGATTTTCCATCCTTTTGCTCTTGTTCCTGTGCCTGCTGCTCTTCAAGCTCACGCTGCGCCGCCCTGCTGATAATCTGCAACTGCTGACGGGGTTTTTTCAGTCCGCCAAGGGAGATCTTGCCCAAAGCACCCTCCTTGGAGTACTGTGTCAACTTGGGCCTTTCCCTGGCTACTGCTACCGCCTTCTGAACCTGTTGCTGCATTCGCTGCAACGCAAGGTCTGCGCGCTTGTAGCGGCCACCGAGGCGGTGTCCACTATGCTCCAAGTATGCCTGTGCGATGGAATTGTTCTGGTCCTGGTCAAAGTTGTGGCTTGACTTTGGGTGGATAACCTTGTACACTTGAGCGTAAAAGTCCTCATTGTAGGGATCTTCCGTCACAATCTGCGACAACTGGAAGCGTGTGACAAAGTCTTTATCTTTAGGGTTCATGATGCCTGAGTGGCGTTGCATGCGAAGGTACTGTTCGTGGCGCATGATAGCTTTTTCGCGTTGGTCCGGGGTCAAGGACGCAAGATCTTCAAGGAACGGAGCCCGGGCTTGCGGGCGTGAAAAGCTTGCCCGGTCGCGCGGACCGTGACGCTGAGGGTACTGGTTACGGTGCTGCTGCGTGCGCTGCGGGGAGCGATCTCCCGTGGTCTTCGCGCCCAAAACCGGGAACAGTGCCAAGTCAGTGTCGGAAGCAGTGAATGATTGCTGCGCGATTGATGCAGGTGTAGATGGAGCCACCTCCGCATTTGGATCAGGTGCGATGGTTGCAGCGGATGGAGTGGCGACGGGTGCGGTGGACGTAGCCAGAGGATCCTGCGGAGGAATAGGACCAGGAGCCATAGGAGAGTGCTGCGGGGGAAACAGGTGCATGTGAGAAGGCATTTGTGGCACGGGGAACGGGGGGTAGTTACCCGCAATAGCGCCATTCGGCATCATGTAGGGTGCTCCATATTGGAGATGAGGCATGGGAGGCATCATTCCTGGGACTCCATAGAGATGCGGCGGGGGCATGGGATATGGAGGATGCTGAGGGGGCTGGTGGTGCTGATTCTGGTGTTGCTGGTTCTGGTCGATGGAAGTCAATTGGGCCTCAATTTCCTGCAAAGACATGATTTTGCGATCCGGCTGCGATTGGGGCTGGGTCTTTCTAGAAGTGCTCAGACCCCACAACTCCTGCATGAATTCGTCATCATTCGAACTAGCTGCTTGCGCATAGGACATGGATGAGGTGACAGGAGCGGGAGCAGGAGCCGCAGCAGGAGGGGGCTGAGGGCGCGACTGGGGCAAATCTACAGGAGCACCAAAAGTCTCATCGTTGAAAGCGTCGTTCTCACCAAGGCCATCAAAAGTATCCTGGAAATCGTAAACAGTATCTGAATGATGCGATGATTGCCGCTGGGCCGGCGGAGCGCTTGGATCAAATCCGAAGAAGGACATGATTCGAGGGTTCGTTAGAGGTTCTCTCTTTCAGTTGTTCAACCCCGAAATGTTCGACTTTTTTTTCATTACATATTTCTATGATTATGTAATTGATGCTGGTTGTCACGTGATATTGGATTATGATATCTCCGAAAATCACGATAATATTATTATGTACAGTGTGCATGTTCTGCTGGACGACTCGGCTAGGTGAAGGCCTGTAGCGCGCTGGAGAGCTTCAAGAGCATTTCCTCCCACTCATCGTTCGCAGTACTAAGCACTGTGATAGCCCCGCCGGCGCCTATTCTCCATAGCTTCGTAGAATTGGTATTTTCCTTGTCGTTATTGTAGTGGTACACTGACCGTATGATCACCAGCCAATCCATCTCATCGGTCACCAGCCAGTATCCCGCTACTCCGCTGTACACTCCGCGTCGTCCTCCCGGTATGGATGTGGCCTGCATACTCTCAATCTCCTGTAGTAGTTCCACGGACCTTTTCTTGGGCGCTCCTGTCATCAGCCCCGGCGGCAAGGACCTCACAAGCACGTCAATCCCATGATACCCTTCGCTCAGGAGAAGGCCCTGGATCACACTCACGAGCTGGAACACTGTTCGGTACTCTTCCACGACCATAAGCTGCGGCACGCTCACGTTCCGCGTGAACCGGTACAAATCGTGCCGTATCAAGTCAACAATCATCAAGTTCTCCCCAATCTCCTTGGGCGTCTTGAGAATGGCACTGGCTTCTGCGAGTCCGACCTCCAGCGTCTTTTTCACTGTTCCCTTGATCGGCCGTAATTCAACCATTTTCTCCCCACTAGGCTGATCAGTGCACGAGAGGAATCGCTCGGGTGACGACGAGATCAACGTGCAATCGTCAAACTCCATGAAACACGAAAACGGCGCCGGGTTCTTGTGTAGGGTGAGAATCTTGTACACTGTCCACGCATCGATATACTGCGGGAGCCAGAGCTTCAGCTGCATCGTGAGGCAGAGCTCGTACGAGTCGCCCGAGTGGAGGTACTCCTGGCACGCCTGGAACTGCCGTGTATAGGTCTCGCGGCACGGCAAGTCATACTTTATCACGTCTCCACTGCGGCACAAGTCGGATACGGTATGCGGCACATTACTAATATCAAAGGGCGATGCCCGTCCGAGCTCCCGACTGAACTCGACCACCCATTTCTCGTCGCTGTCAACAGAGTTGGTCGAAATAATGTACCACTTCCCCTGGCGATGGTCTTGCACGATGCATCGCTCCACAAACACCAACTTGATATCGGGCATGGGCTTGTTATCTCGACAAAGCAGCTCAAGCTTGGATATATCAACGAATTGCCCTTCCTCATACGCCACAAGACCCATAAACCCGCCAAAAAAGGGGACTGCAACGTCACCCAACTTGGCTTTAACCTGCATCTCGATATCGGCTCTGCTAATGTATGCCTGCTTCATCTTGCGACCAATCACATTCCAGATCGAATCATTGGGTGCAATCGTATGGGTCTCACGAGAGTCGCTTACTCCAACCTTGTTCAAATGGTAGACTTTCGGCTCGTCAACAGAGTGAGTAAGCACCAATGATTGGCCCTTGATCGGTAGACCCACGATCGAATACTGGCCCGGGTGTGCTGCCGAATTCAACAAAATAAAATCCTGGTTTTGACGGCGCAAGTACTCGCATATTCCAATGCATGTCGTGTCGGCCGAGAGGTTTGCCTTCTCAATATGCACATTTTCGCCGCCCCTCCGTTCAAATTTCCCTCCAGGAATCAAGTGGTCTGAGTGCACCGCATGATCAGCCATTATATCACGGGGGAAATTCCCAGTAAGCGACTCCGGCCTATGCTGTGCGTTATAATCTTTAGCAATCTGCGTGAATCGCTTAATCAACGTAGCGCCCTGCTGTGAGCAGATCGATTCCGGATGGTACTGCACCCCATAGAATGGTAAAGAACGGTGTTTTCCTGCCATGAGGATGTGCCTAGCGTCGTCTCCTTCGCAACAGTATGCTAGGGGGACAATGTTGGGCCCTGCGGAAGAAACCGCGAGGGAATGGTACCTGACACTATCAAACGCCTCCGATATTCCTTCCGACTCATTTCCCAAAAGGTCAGACAGACCGTACAGGTGTATAGGATACACCTGTCCATGCTTGATATCATCGAGCACAACAATCTCTCCGCCAAAGGCGAGGCACATGCACTGGAACCCGAGACAAATCCCAAGGATCGGCACGGCGACGATGTCTGATTGTGACCGATGACGCTCAAAGAGCCACTTGATAATACCCACATCCTTTTCGTTTGCAGGATGGCCTGGACCAGGTCCAATCACAATGTACTGGAAATGCGGCAATATTTCGCGAGCGAACGTCTCATATTCATGAGATGAGTATGAATCGTTGTATATCGTAACCACCTTCAGACCGGAATTTTTTTCCACTAGCGCCGCAAGACTGTTGCTAAAAGAGTCATACAGGTCTATGAGGAGAATCATTGTCCGCGCCCAATGTTTATAGTGCAAATGCCGACTCGATGCTTACTATATTAGGTTTCGCGGGGTTGCGGGTGGCAAAGTGCGATGCCACAAAAAATGCGTCGTATAGCCATGGCTTGAAATTATATAAAGGGTCTTGAAATACGGGGCGTACACATGTGATACCGCGGTGCAGCAGGATTATTTCTCGAGTGAAGCACATGATCGAAGAGTCACTCGATGGCTCCCAAAAGAGATATTCGCCTCACCCTTTGTGTTCAGGCTCAAATCAGGGCTCGTCACTTGACCATCGAAAATGCATTGTGGGACGCGTGAAGCTCGGGCGTAGTATCTGAGCTGAATCACACTTCTCTAAGCTTTACTGATCCGGGATACCTACTCAAACACGCCACTGTGCGCTGCGGAAATTGCGCTTGTCGTCTCATGATCGGTATCACACGCTACGCATTTCACCAGGATATCCCTTAGGATCTGATGCAATCTGGATTGCCGGATCGCTGGCGCTATTTACGTCCGCATCTAGAAGTCAAGAGGTTTTCCTCTCCCATAACATTTCCTCTAGCTGCGCGTATCGTGTGAGAGATGAAGCGAAACGTGAATCTGCAAAAGGTTCTGAGCTAGATGACTAGCGCGGTGGGTTTATGTCAGGTTAGAGTACCACCGCGGCCGCCCATCGGTTGCTATTGATGCCCGCAAATCTAAAAGGGTATCCCCTCATATAATTTTCACGGACGGTTTCGAAAGTTAAAGTCCGGAGATCTCACGGTTGAATCTGTGGTCCGTCTGGAATGTGGGTAAACTTGTCGCATTAGCCCAAACAGCAACTGGTCTTTCCGATTTGTTGTTCTGATACAGGATCATGAATTTGGTCGGATAATAACAGAGAAATGCCCTGAGGCCAGTATCTCTACTCCACGGGGTACAAGTCAATATAATCTGTTGGTGTCCACGGCTTGATGTACGTGTGAATCATTGCTTAGAAGAAGCAAGCTTGATAAGACCCAGTGGAGAAGAATCCGGGAGCAATCAAAGCAGGTCATACTGTAGATTCAGTGGAGGGTACAGTTGGGGTCAGTAGAAGCTATAGTTCCTCCTGCCAGTGCGTCTCATGATCTTTTTTGGTGCCCGCGTTTAGGCTAAAAGACTACACACGGGACCCATATGGGGCCAGGCACCTCCATCTAGATCAAGATACATTGAGTAGCCACAAAGAAACTCTTTATAGACGTATTCGGGACGAGGAAGGATACCTTTTACAGTCTAATATTTTCTTGTACTGCCTGAATTACGGGATTTCCAGGTCCACAAGTAAGTGTGCCCATGGCTGTTTCAGAGTTAAAGCAAATATCTGCAGCTTTTACTACACCATGTTTAAGCTGGGGCCGTCATCCATTCCGGGAACTTAACTCTCGTTCGCCTACGCCATTCAATTTGGTTCAACGCTCATTAAATTACGTCCAGTCAATCGACTTAAAATACAGAAACTCTTGCCTTATCGCTGCGCAACACGAAATCTCACCGAGTGGAGGGAGATGTCGGCCTCGAGTGACAGTAGCCAGGTGGTTTAAAAAAGAGAACTGCTCAATCCGAGTTGTGTTCTTCGTCGTCACTGAATATCCCCACTCCAACCTCGCGCAACTTGTTTTGGTACTGAGTGTTGTCGGTGCCAGCTGCTTCCACCGAGAGCGACACCGCATTTGTCGCAACATTCCCGGATTGCAAGGCCTCTAGCTGTCTCGCCAACAGACGGACCTGTTCTTCAAGCTCTTCCTCCTTGGAAGCGTATTGTCGGATCAAATCCTGTGAAACGGCTTCGCGCGACTGTGCTTCTTGGAGCTCACGCTCAAAAAGCTTGGCTTTTTGTTCACTTTCGCTCTCATCGGCATTCAGCGATGGCCTTTGTCCGGCCAGACCGTCCTTTTCCAATGAAGCAATCTTGATGTGACATCTTTCAACTTCGGTCTTGAGCATCTCCAACAAGCTACGCAAATCATTATTGTTTTCTTCGTAATGAGCAAGAGACTTTTCAAGCTGTTTGAAATTGGGATTCGTTGCACTCGTCGTCTTGACCCGCAAGTCTTTGATCTCCTTTTCTTGTGCCAGAACCTTTAGGGCTAGTTCTTTGCTCGTGCCCCTTTGAGAATTCAAGGCGTCCTCGATTGCTTTCTTTTGCTCGACAATTTCGGTGAGCTCTTTGCTACTATTCTTCTGGGTTTCCAACTCTTGTTGGGAGCGGTCAAGTTTGTGGGCAAGCTCGTCCTTTGCCACGCACAATTTTTCATTCTCTTGCAGATGCCTAATCTGTTCCTCTTTGGCTTCCTGTAGTTCCTTGTGGGCTAAATCGATCTTCTCCTGTAGCAATGCTCTTTGAGCGCTCAGCTCATCGAGCTCCCGTTGCTTTTCAGCGCGAATGGTCAAGTGCTCGGCGCATCGCTTTTCAAGCTCTTGCAAGCGCTGTTCTAGTGCTGCCTTTTGTTCCTCCAAGCTCCTGATTAGAGCTGTTTGTTGTTCGACATGCGATTGTTCTGCTACAAGCTCTTTGCGAACTTTATCAAGGTCTGATTCCATCATCTCGGCTCGCTTCACTGCCGCCGCAAGACTCGATTTGACCTCATCGTTTTCAATTTGCCCCTTTTTCACATTAGAATCTGCCTCTGCTCTAGCATTTTCGAACTCTCTCTTCAACGTCTCCAGTTTTTCGTGTTCGTCTTTGAGCAGCTTTTCAGCTAGGTGTACAGACTCTTGAAGACGGCTAATCGTGTCTTGATTCTCTTCGATGGTAGTCCTTAAATTGTCACGCTCATCACACATTGACGCCAACTTCGCTTCGAGTTGGGAATACTCGTGTGCTTTTTTGACCAACTCGACTTCTCTTGATGCCAATTGAGCATTCAAATCTGGAATCTGCATTTGCGTATGCTCCACTTTATCATTTGGAGATTCACTGGCATTTTCCATTGTTTCTAGCAGCTCCTCGTCGTTTTGCACTGGCTGCGGGAGTGCAGAATCTGCCATAGCATTCACGCCTGTATCGTGCAGAATGGTGTGGCCTAGAGTGTTCAACTTTGTTCTTAGCGCTGTATTCTCTGTGGCGAGCCTTCCGATATCAGCCTCAAGAGTCTTGACCTGCGCCACTAGTGGAAGCAATTCGTCAATCTTACGGTCTTTGGCGGCAATCTGTGCTGCGTACTGCTGCAGGGAATCGGCAGCCGTTCCCGACAAGTCGCGCTTCTTGAGCTCTTGAAAAGCGGCAGCCGCGGCCCGCAATTTATCCATAAGGTGCTGCGATGTGTCTTGCGCTTCACGGGCTTTTTGCTCGAGGCTCTGCTGTACCAGCAAGTTCTGTTTGGAAGCTGCATCAAACTTGCTAGCTAATGCCGCGAGGTTTGTCTTTGCTCTTTCGCACTCCAGCCGCACGTTTGACAATTGTGCTTCGAAAACTCGCTTATTTTCCTGGTCTTGAGCCGCATGCGCGTCAATCTTTTTTTGAAGGGACTTTATGGTCGATTCAAATTGCGTCTTTTGACGTGACATTTGCATCATTTCGCGTGTCATCTTATTTATGCCGTCTTCTAGCTTCTTTTTGGCCTGCTCCGTGGTATCTAGTTTCGTCTTGAGCGAGCTTGCAGAGCCCGTTGTTTCCTGTGAGGATTTTGACAAGTCTTTGAGCTCCTTGAAATACTTTGTTGCCAATTCCTCGAGTCGTTTCTTTTCCGCGTTGCACTTTTCGAGTTGTTCGTTGGCGGTGGCATACGATTCAGTGAGTTCCGCGAGCTTCTTGGTGTTTTCCGCATTCTCTGCCTTTACTTTTTCGAGTGTATTTTCAAGCGTCGCTTGCGCCTCGGTGCGCGCGGAGATCTCGCTGCTCAACTTTTCTTGATTCTGTTGCACCAATGCCTCTGCCAGTTGTAATTGCTGTTGAGCATGTTGCAACTTGTGGTCCAACTCTTCCAACATTTCATATGTCAAGTGGCCATGAGGTTCGCGCTGCGGATCGTGGAAGAGAGACTTTTTGATGCGCGTAAAGTTTTCCTTGACCAAGCTCACGTATATGGCATCAAAGTACACTTGAGGTAGTCCGGTATCGTCCTTTGCCGAATTCCACGTGGAGTCCTCATCAAAGTTTTTGAAACTAGGGCAGTTTTTGAACTGTTTTACTGTCAAGGTATAGTTTTCTTGTCCCAAAGCCTTTTGAAGGAGGGTATGTAAATCAGCACGAGACACCGCAGAATTTTGCGTCGAGAATTCGTAAGCCACTCCCAAGAGTATAGTGGTCATACCATGGAGAGCAGATGATTGGTCCGTAGAGTTATTTGCCAAGTACGCGAGAAGCGCGTTCGGCACAGATGGATCGGACAAAAAGTCGCAAACAGCGTCGAAATCAGCAAACAACCAGTATGTGAGGAGCATCAAGTATCCCATCGCCGCGCGATGGTCTGTCAACTCGAGACTTGTGAGCAAAAGTCCCGAAATTGCGGAAATAGATGACATGACTTCTTCGCCGGCGTTTTCGTCGCCCGTCTTGACTGAGCGAGCCACTTGCTTCAAGTCGTCTGAATCTTCGAAAATGTAGAGCAATATGACTGCCGCAAACCACGTGCGATACGGGTTGATTCTCATGTCGGAGCTATACTCCATGAGCACCAGGAAAATGTTGGCACACGGCGTGTGGGCATTTTGAGCGTCGCTCTCTTGACCGGTCGTCGCCTTGTGGTACTCTTTGATCTGGTCATCGATAAAGTCGCGCTTTATACCACTATTATTCTGAAAGAATGCGTGCAAGCATTGTGCGGCCCCCATCCGCAACTCGAAAAAATGCACCGAGTTGATAAATAAGCACCAGTTGAGCAAGCAAATGTATACAGGACGGTTGGAGTAAACTTGAGTATGTGATGGGGCAGTGGGGTCAATGTAAGGAACATCGATCCGCGAAAACTCGTCCTGGATGGTGGCGTTACCTGCAATCAAATCTGCAATCGCAGCTAATGCTGCCGATCTGACGACAGTGTCTGAGTCGAGCGAGAATACTAGTCTTAGGATCGCAAACTGGATACCTGCTTTGAATAGCTGTGATTGATTTGATGTTTTGAGTTCGTTGTCTTGAGCGGCGAAGGAACTGCAAATATCCAAAGCAATTGTGATATTCTGTATTCGCTGAGGGTTCCACGCGAATTCCGGAACCGCGTCCAATTCTGCGCCTTCGGGCATTGAATCGGCTTCTACCGGTTCACTGATAAGCTTGGCCAATCGGGGAACACACAGCGTTTCCAAAAAGAATTTTTGATTGGAGGCATTGAACTGCAATAAATTGCAGATCAACGAGAGGCAATCCTGCACCAATATCGAGCCTCGAATGCCACCTTCTTCGTCAATGATATCAAAAAGCCGCTCGAACGTATTTTCAAACGCCACGAGCTTTTGTATTTGAAAGTTACTGTTGACGAGAGCCATCAAGAGTAGAATGGCTTCGTTGCGAACTGGTTCCAAGGGGTCCTGCAAAAGGGAGACGAGCATCAGTATTGAAGTTGGTATTTTCAAGATCGTATCCCTGGTCTTCACGGCGCGGGTCGCAACCATGGACTCTAGGATCTGAAGGGCATAGAGCCTGATGTAAAAGTTATCGTGCTCGCCAAGAACGTTTATCAAGGTGGACACCGTTTCGGTATCCTTTGTCAATTCGTCGGAGATCCAAAGCAGAAACTGGTCCATTGACACTGTTTCCATGAGCAACGGAGAAGGATACTTGCCATTCTGAATGCGCGACTGGTGGGAGATCCATCCCCGAGTATGAGTATCGTCCGAGGACTCTCCCCGAATAAATAGAATCAAGAGCGTCTCCAAAACCAATCTGGCCGTCTCCTCGGAGTCGTACTCCTTGACAAGCGTGGCAACGAGCGGCCGAAGACCGTATTCCGCGACGGTCTCACGATACTGTCTGCTGAAACTCTTGAGACCTAGAATGGCGGAGCGCCGGTCAGAGGCCAACGTGGCATGCAGTAGGCGGTTGCATAAGGTGGGCACAGCCTCCTCCACCAGTTGGGTCGGAGCAGACAGGCCGAGGATCCCCAAGTACTTCATGGCGAAGCCGTGTGTCGTGTGGGCGATACAAGAGTGTGTACAGTCCAACAACACGTGGAAAAAAAGACTCAAGCCTGAGAAATGCTACCCTGATGGAAAAGTACCACGTGGACGACGAGACGCTAGCTCTAGAACTGACAGTAGAATGGTTTCCTGACATGGCCCAGTTTGTTTCCAGTGAGCCCGAGTGCCACCAGCCCTCGCAGCTTGTTTCGGAATGGTCTTTGCAGCGCATCGGCACCCTACGCTCCCGTCTAGAAGCGATGCTGCATCGCATCCACGCCACCGGCTTCCGTCATCATCGCTCCAACTGGGACTCTCTTTCCTCGTACCGCGTATACCAATTGGCGAATCAGGTTTTTGGCTACGACGGCTGGTCAACCCTGGTATTGCATTTCCAAGAACTGTACCGCGATTTCGACACCGAAAATGACCGTTTCTCCCTCAGGGCGTTTGCGCTTGTCCGCGTCTTGTTGAAAGACGGCTTCTATATCGACGCCCAGGGTATGGGCGAGGCCTTGAATCTTCCCTTCAAGTATATGTGCTACAGCAAGTGCAAGAAGCAGGCGGCTACGGATGCTACCAAACGCGCAATTGTTGCGATGAGCGATATGCATTCCATCAATGATCTCGTGCGGCTCGATGATGGTGAGAATCCCACCTATAGCGTCCTAAAGAAAGAGGAGGGATCTTGAAACCTTGCTCTTTTTGAAGTATCCGCTTTATTCTCAATACGGGAACGATTCCTGGACTGAGAGAGCCTAAGGGCTCAGCCTGAATAGCCCTTTGTCTGTATGGTAAAGTTTCGTAGTCTCCTGCGAGGTGCATGGGAATGCTTAAAAAAGATGTTGATCCGACAATCCTGGTTATTGCGATGTTGCAATGTCTGGTGGCAGAAAGAAGCGATGAGATCCGAGTCAAGAACGCTCGTTTTAATGTTCCCATGTCAACGCCGATCTTCAATGCCCTAGTGTGTGAGCCAGTCGCTAGAATCACGCAGTGAACAAGAAATTTATGCATTATTGGGAGACCTGAGCCGCTCTCAAAAGCGAAGAAATTGGAGGCCGAAATCGTATGAAGGATATGGATGAGTGAATGTCGAGCGAAGGGGGAAACTAAAGGGAGACTTTCAGTTCGTTTAGAAGATCAACATTTTCGGAATGGTCCGCAAGATCATCAATCGAAGCGCATTCATAGAGAGACGGAATAGCTGGTGATGCGCATCAAAGTGGAGAAAACGAGATTACCAAACTTCTCGGTAAGAGATGTCTTCATCATAACACCTAAAACAGAAGGAGGCACGAAAATTCTGTTTGTTGAAAGTATACGACTTCAATCGTGCAGTGTATGCTTGACGGTGCATGTCTTCGATAAGATTGAGGAATACATTGCGAAAGTTCTAAAAACTGGTGCCCGTTATCGCATTTTGCACTTTCCGGACTTTGCTCGCAGGATTGCATTGGCTTGACTCAATTCTACTTGACTGCCCCAGTATGCAACATCTAGCTTGCTTCGTGAACTGACCAGTGTATACAGGCTATCTATCCGGCCAAACGGAGTCTGTCTCGTAGTTTGACGAAATCCACCTCCTTGGTTCGCTCTGCTTGAGCTTACCTTGCAAGCTTAGTCTGATATGTTCAAACTTAAAAGCTCATCCTGCTAAATTTAGCCGTATAAATTGAGTAGCTTGGTGTGTCTGTCAGATTAATTTTGGTACTCAGTCTGCTCAAGTCACAAACAACAGTTTGATGGGCTTCATAAGAACACCCAGTACACTGTGAACACACCTCTAGTTGTGTCCGATAGGAACAACTTTGGTAGACGCATCCAGCTGTAAACAGCCGGGGAAACAAAGTCCTATATACATTTTAACTTGGTGGAGCACTTACTCCTAGTGTTCCCGGCTCTTATAAAAACTTCGGTCCCATGATTCTGCCGTGCAAGGTTCACCCCGGTAGGGAGGTTTGTCCAGATACGCAAAGATTGCCTACACATAAAAGTCGATGAAATCGGTGCGGCGATAACCTGCTAATAGTCTAGCATCGCCTTGATGGGAAAGTGAGGAATTTGAGGCACGGAAATCTCTGGAATCAAGTATACTTGATCGTCTTCATTCACCCGTTCACGATCCTGCTCCGTCATGTGATATATCTCCTGTATGTGTTTTCGGAGAAAGTCCAACAATTGACTCCAGTTTAGCTGGATCTGGTACGCCTGCTCCTTGTTGCCGCGACGCAAGAGCCCCTCAATCAATTTCACGCCATCACGCTGGGTGCTGTTTAAGCGGTCCACGAGACGACCCACACTAGTTATAAGATACTCTTGCTCGTAGATTGTTCCCTTACGGCCCTGTGCGCGTTTCCTCTCCTCCCGCTTTCGATTCTTGGCGGTGCGCCTTGATGCCCCCGTGCGAGCCGTGCCGCTTGTCTTGCCGGTATATCGCGTCATAAAAGATGGCGCCATTGATGCCTCAGATGCGGCTATTGAGACATCATCGGGGGTATCGCGCTCCTCCGGCAATATTCCGTAAAAGGCATAGGGATCCTGTATCTTCTTCTCGCGCAATTCGCGCAATCGCCGCAATTGCGACTCCGCCTGTCCTTTGCAATCCGCTAAAAGTTCTGCTATTGTCGCAAACCCTTCGCCAAGCAGTACGTCCACCAACTCTGGTAGTAATTCGGGTTTGTGGTGTGTCTGGGCCAATAAAATCGCCTCGTCAAATGCAAAACTCTTGCAATACCAGCGAATAGCCTCGGACACATCTCCGAGAACGTCCAATTCGATACGCGCAGCTTCGCAGTATCGGTGATCCTCAACAAGCAACATCATGAGCTGTTGCGCCTTTTCCTTCATCTCTTGCGGATAGTTCGACAATAGCGCAATCGCCTCGTGCCACCTTTTTGCCAAAACGTAATTTTCAATGGCGCTTTTATGGTCCTTCAAAAATTCATACACCAAAGCTGCGTCACTGTACATTTTCTCGCTGCTCAAGTAATTGGCGTGGAGCCTGTGAATGGCGTTACACCGAGCACTATCGTATTTGAATGATGCGAGTGCAGGGCGGTATAGCAGGTGGGTCACCATGTACTGGTCGTATTCATCAGACGCTGGAGCGCCCATTTCAAAGAGTCTGCCCAAGGCTTTTTCGTATTGTTTCAAGTGATCATCAATCATGAACATACGACGCAACTCATCTTGGTCAAAGAGATTTTGCAAAAAGGGCAAGTACTCTTTAGGGTCCATTTGGGACTGTTGGGCCACTAAAAGAGTCACGGGTATGTTGTACAATCCTAGGGCACACTCGTAAAGCTTATTGGGATCTCGCAAAAAGCACATGTGGATGATAGCCTGTTCCTGTTTGGCAGTGTCTGCGATTGAAGAGACCAACTCCAATGCCGCTTGGGCCTTGTGTGGCCTTTGACACACGTAAGCAGTCAATATTGTTTGCATGTACTTTTCCTGGTATTCAGGCTTGCATAGTACCGACACAATCGCCTCGCAGATGCGATTGATCTTTGGGCATTCAGGTTGATTATTGGTGCTGTTTCTGATTATGCGCTTCGAGGTCACGTCTGATAGTGTTGGTGCGATTGCCAATTCACCCAACGACGCCGTGACCTGTCCAGTCTCATTCAAGGTGTCGCGATACTTTGTGACGGTCACATCTTCGTCGTGAAGACACGAAACAAACAAGTCGAGAAAATCTACCCTTTCCACTTGCTTAACAAACCGCTCAACATTTGCGAAAAACTGAGCCGGATCATAGTCATGCAAGATATCCAAATCAATGCGGTGAGTACGGCACGCGACAAAGGCGTCGCGATACTTTTTCGCGGCAATAAACTTGCGGACGCCTGCCACAACCATGATGCGCGGATAAATAGTCTCCAAGTTACCACGAGGAGCTTCCAATACCACTGTATATGCGGTGGGCATGACGTTCACCACGATTGATCCACGCTCGATCTGCCGAATTTGTTCATTAGGCTCATTTGTCTGTCCGGATTGTTCTAGGGTAACGCTTTCAAAGTCGCCAGTGTTGAGGTGGATAAAGCATAATTGAGAATGCACATTGGTGAATAAAAGGTGGCTGTCTGACACTTTGATCAGGGTGACGGCGCTAGATATCTGCTGGTCATTTGCAAAGAGCTTTCCCGAGTTGGAAATTCCAAATGCAACTAGTTTGGCCTGGCTCGCTCCGGCCAACCCTGCTTCAACATCGCGACACAACTGCGGGAACTGGGCAAAGCGTGTCCATACAAGGCTCTTGTCCAGTGAATAGAGCGTGCACGCCATATCCTGATATATTGCGCCGTGTCCGTCAACACTAGCTTTCAAGAGCACGATACGAGATGTCGAAATGTGCGTAGACACTTTGAGTGGTTTTGCAATGTCCAGGATCTCGAATGCCACGATCTTTGAGCCCTGAGGCGAGTCCACTGCTACCAACACAAGATCATCGTTTATGAAACAGACTTGTTTCGCGAATTCTTGTGGCTCCACAATATCTGAACTTTTTATTGAGCAGAGTATTTGAGGCTGGCCAATTCTTTTTCCGAGGTCCAAGCCAGCAATCATCACCGAACTTGAGGAGGTGACGACTGCGAACCGTTCATTAGTGCGCGACACCGCCATGTCAGTGATATTGTGACCGACATCTAATTCTCTAAAGCTGATAGGCGGCGGGACGTTTGCGATGGTCAAGGGAGTTATTTTCAAGATTGATCCGTCTGACACGAGCGTCATACCAATATCGCTACCACGTACGGTCGGCCCGGTAACGATTTTAGACGCAAAGTCGAGGACGTGGATTTCGTCGTTTGCCGTTGCCACCATCAAGTGCAATGGCTTTTCCGGATGAAATTTGGCGAGCACAATTTCTTGGTGGAACTGTATTTCCTGTTTCAAGTAGTGGTGGTAGTTCTTGCTGGTCCAGAGCTGTATACTATCGCGTAACTGGAGCAAGAGCACTTGAGAGTCACACAGCCAGTCCATGTTGATAATATCGCTAGTGTTTGGATCTAGTCGCGAATCGAACTGGCCATGCCTCAAGCCGCTCTTTTCAAAAAAGATACACTCGAGAGAGTCTTGTGATATGCGGGTAGACACGTAGGAAGCGCCCTGAGGCTTGTATGCGAGATTGTGGCCCTGTCCATCTACCGCCTCGCTGACGCTTTCCAAGGTGCCGTGACGATCATAGACGCGAACGACTCTGCGAGGAAACTGTTGCTGATCCTCGTCTACTGTGACCTGTTCGATAGCGGACACGGCAAAGTATTGCGAGTCACCTCTCCACGAGATTTTACACGATTCGGGGTCCTTTTCCGGGACGGTGCCGCGTTCCAAGATTGCAACCGTGGGATCGCGCATCGGCCCCTCGTCCAAGTCCAAGCCAGCGTGTTTTAGCGCGATGCGTTCTCTTTCTCGCGCCCCTTTCCCGGTAAACTGAGTCTCCTTCTTGCCCCAGCCTACCGAGACGTGCTTCGCCGAGGAGCCGTTGATATCGTGCGCATTCACCATACACTCGGCAATCGGCTCGAACGAGCGAGAGAGAATAATGATCTTGTCGTCGTTCGCTCGGATTGCGAGAGATTCCTCGTCCGGAGACCATGCTGCCGCCGCAATGCCCGCGTCGACAGTGCCGATAATTTCGACGGTCAGTGAGTCAGGATCCGGGTGTTGGGGGTTGTACGAAACCGACACGATATCGCCCGAGCTGAAGACCATGATTATTTGCGACGCGTCTACGAAGTGAGAGAACAGGAGGGGCAGAGAGCAGTTTGAGAGGGGGAAAGAGGCCACCACGACGGGAGCCTCCAGTTTTGAGCATTGTTGGATCTCAAAGATTCCCTGGTCCGGCGAGGTCAAGAGAGCAGTAATAGAGTTTGAGATGACATCGAAGGTGGCTTCTGCCAAGTGCAAGTCCGGACACGTCTGGCTTTCAAAGCCAATGGCCGCTTTATTCAAAAGGACCAAGTTCCGCATGGCGTTAGGAGCTCATCTCTCGAGACTCGAAAAAAGATGGGGGTTTGGTAATGCGATATTATACTATTATGGATATATACGTTAATGCGATATTATATTATTATGGATATCCACGTTAATGCGATATTATATTATTACCGATCCCAATCAGTAGGTCAAGATATCGATAAGGATATTGATGATGCTGACCAAGACTTCGACCCCCACAAGAACGATCACGATGAACTCCAAGTTTTCCTCGTGGGAGTGGCCGAGCTGTTCTTTCAACATCTGGAGCAAGTCGGAGATAACTTCTAGCCGCTGGTTGAGCAACTCTACCCGCTGGTTGATCTCCAAGTAGCCGCGCATCGCCTGGTAGATGGGTTCCAAGTGCGGCTCGGCCCACATGAGTTCGGGGGAGTCGAGCACGGACCCGTGCAAATTGATATTTATGCGGAGGATAAAGAGTTCGCCAATGGACTTCATGATTTCGTGGCGGGACATCTCCACCTTGCCGGTGTGCGCGATCTGCTGCGGGATATCCTGGGTGTCCTCGATGGTGTTATCAACAAGCTCTTCAAACAAGGATATTTTCACCGATTGGGCGAGCGCGTGGGAGATGGAGAGCTTGAGCATGTAGTTTGTATCGTCGCGTAACGTGATAAAGTCATTGTAGATGCGGGGCTGGTACGACTGGGTAATGTAGTAGTTGAAGTTTTCGGCCTGCACGTCTTCTGACGCGAGCTTTTCGCTTTCAAAGCGAGCCAAATCCTGGAGAAACACCGACTCTTCGCGTTCAGAATAGCCCCACATGACAATGACACCGTACTCAAAGACAAAGAGGTCTGACTTGTTGCCGATATCGATCTCGCCGCCCTCGTCGGCAAGACGGATAAGTTTTGGCGGGGCGTTCTCCAGCGAATTGTCGTCAGCGCGCCAATCCTTGTACAAGAAGGGAGTGTAGAGGCATTCGTCAAACAATTTGGGGTTTGTTTTGTGGTAGCGGCGTTTATCGCGGAGCCAGCGCAAGAGCTCTTTCATTTTGTACAGGCCGCAGGTGCAATAGGCGGTGACACGAGGTAAAAGATCGCGATGCGATTTCGAAAGGGTTTCGGCGTCTTTACGGGCAGAGACGTTTGTGATGCGTTTTACCTGGGAGTATACTCTAGGCTTGTGGTCGCTTTCGTCATCGTCGTCGTCATCGGTGCTGTTTTTCGATTTCTTTGAGCACAAGTCTGGGGGGTCTTCCGGAAGGAGTTTTAGTCGCTGCGAAGTGCGGGAAGTGCGCTGGAGGCCAATTTTGGGCAGCTGGCCAAGAGTGGGGGTGGATCTGGATACGGGGTTCTTTACTGGTAGTATCAGAGCGTCCAGCGGGGTATTCAGAAGGAGCGGCGACTGTTCGTTTCGGGTGTCCATCGTGGTTAGCGCACAGGTATGGTGGTGAGAAGGGACTGTATAGAATAGCCAAGAGGCGTGATTATGTGAGCGAAGTTCGTATAACCCGGATGATTAGGGTCGCCTTGAGCCGGATTGCGATTTACTATGCCTGCGATTATCGATTGAATACGTACGTGAACTATCAATGATGCACTGAGTAGTTAATCAGGATGCGCTTTAAAGTACTTGTTGTGGATGACGCTGCAGGAGAACATATTACGGATTATCACCACGGAACAAGCTACTTCCGAATTAGACAATCAATTTTGATTACGTAATCTCCATTTCCTGCCCTTACATAATCATTTCCGAGCTTGCAGAGCCCTGACACGATACCCATATAATGACCGACAGTGAGAGCAACTTCAGGCAGCAGTTGCGGGACTGGAACGGTGCTGGCCGTGACGCTGGAACGTCGCGACCGGCATTTTCGCAGTGGACAGACTACTTCCAGTCGAGTGCGAGCAACATCTACCAGGGCCTTCCCACCGTGCTACCCCTCGCACAGACCCCGGGGTCCGCCGCGGAGCCGTCCTGGTTCCAGCTCGGCAGGGTCGAGCGGCTCGTTGGTTTCGCGGCCTGTCTTCTTGCCCTGTTTGTCTGTTTTACCGTGTGCGTATTTATGTTCCCCGTGTTGGCGTTGCAGCCCCGCAAGTTTGGGTTGCTCTGGACCATGGGTTCGCTCTTATTCATGGTGTCTTTCGGGGTGCTCCAAGGCCCGAGGGCGTATATAATGCACTTGATACTGCCGGGCCGTATTCTCTTTTCGGTGGTCTACTTTGGGCTGGTAGTGTTGACATTATACTGTGCGGTCGTGGTGCGAAGCGGCGTGCTTACGATTTTCGCGAGTGTGGCCGAACTCCTCGCGGTCGTGTACTATACCGTAAGCTACTTCCCGTTCGGAGCGCTGACGTTGACGTGGTTCTCCAGTTATGCGATGGGGTATGTGGGCGGGTTGATCGGGGGGGTGTTATAGGAAAGCTAATAACTGCAAAATATGCTGCACCAGAAGTGCACCAGAATATGCTGCAACCAGAACATGCTGCAACCAGAACATGCTGCAACCAAAATGGATTGACCGTTTAAAAAATGCTGCACGCCCCACAAATGCCAATCCTGCCAAAGCCCTCTTGCGTTATCGCGTCGATGCTTCAACTATTCCCTCACAGCGCGTCTAATTTACAACTATCCTTTACGAGTCTAATGTACAACTATTTCCTCACAACGCGTCATATTAACAACAACCTTCACAGTGCGTCAATATTACCCCCATTCTCTAATCAATCTGTCGAATACACAATCTTCACAATACGTCTAATTCACAAATATTATTGATAACGCGTCTGTTTAACCACTATTTCCTCGTAACGCGTCGAATTTTCAACCATTACTCATCATTTTCATTGACAGCGCGTCTGATCTACAATCATCTCCACAACGCGTCGAATTTACAGCTATTATCAGAACGCGTCGATCTACAAGCATCTCTACAACGCGTCGAATTCGCAATATCCCTCCACAAGGCATCTACGCCAGGTTCAATTTCGCCAACAACTGCTCGTGCAACTTCTGCAAAGCGGGAAAGTCGGTTTTCTGGGCCGGCCAGCCCACGACCAAGCCCAGGGAGTCGTCTGTTTTCGGGATCAAGTGGAAGTGCACGTGGTCAACCTCTTGGTGGGCAATAGAACCGTTGTTCTGCAACAAGTTATAACCCGGGCCGTCTAGGGAATCGTGCGCGTCGATTTCCAAGAGACTGGTCAATCGCTTGGCAAGCGGCAAGAGATCTGCCAAGTACTCGTCGGGAAGACGATGCATGCGGGCCGCGTGAAACTTTGGGATAATAAGGCAGTGGCCTCTCAGGGTGGGCTGGATGTCGAGGAATGAGTAGGAGTGAGCGGTTTCGATGAGCTTGAACGAGGGGATCTCGCCTTTAATGATTTTACAGAAGATGCAATTGGCCGACATTGGTGGGGAGGAGAAGCGTAATGCTCAACCGGTGTCGGAACGGGATAAAATGTGTGATTCAGCCTAGTTTTGCTTATCTAACCTCGCGTCACTCTAATGTCATTTCCTTTTCTAATATTCTGACACTTACATAATACCCGATTCCCCAAAAAGTTCCAGCGGATTCCAAAAGTAAAATTCCCCCAGCAAATCCTCCAAACACCACTTTCTTCTCCTACTTTTTGCAACCACCGTTCCTTGCAATGGACAATTCCGACAAGAAACCCTTACTAGACACGTCCGGTGCGGCTGCGGGCAAGCCGGCCGACGAACACACGGCCACTGCGATCCTCCGCCGCAAAAAGAAGGAGAACGCCTTGGTCGTCGACGACGCCACCAACGACGACAACTCCGTCATCACCCTTCTGCCCGCCACCATGGATACCCTTCTGCTCTTCCGCGGCGACACCGTCTCCGTCAAGGGCAAGAAACGCCGTGATACCGTGCTCATTGTGCTTGCGGACGAGGACGTCCCCCCCGGCGTCGCCCGCATCAACCGCTGTGTGCGCGCTAACCTCAGACTTCGCCTCGGCGATATCCTCACAGTGCATCCGTGTCCCGATATAAAGTACGCTAACCGTATTTCCGTGCTCCCCATCGCTGACACCGTCGACGGCATCACCGGATCGCTCTTTGACCTCTACCTCAAGCCCTACTTTGTCGAGGCCTACCGCCCGCTTCGCAAGGGCGACTTGTTCACCGTCCGCGGCGGCATGCGCCAGGTAGAGTTCAAGGTTGTAGAAATCGATCCCGAGGAGATTGCTATTGTGGCCCAGGACACCATCATCCACTGCGAGGGCGAGCCCATTTCCCGCGAGGACGAGGAAAATAACTTGAACGAGGTCGGCTACGACGATATCGGCGGCTGCCGCAAGCAAATGGCCCAGATCCGCGAGTTGGTCGAGTTGCCCCTCCGCCACCCCTCCTTGTTTAAGCTGATTGGCATAAAGCCCCCCAAGGGTATTCTCATGTACGGGCCTCCTGGCACCGGTAAAACCATAATGGCTAGAGCAGTAGCCAACGAGACGGGTGCCTTTTTCTTTTTGATCAATGGCCCCGAAGTCATGCTGAAGATGGCCGGCGAGTCGGAGCTGAACCTCCGCAAGGCCTTTGACGAGGCCGAGAAAAACTCGCCGTCCATCATTTTCATTGACGAGATCGACTCCATTGCCCCGAAGCGCGACAAGACCAACGGAGAGGTTGAGCGCCGGGTGGTGTCGCAGTTGCTCACGCTCATGGACGGCATGAAGGCGCGCTCCAACACCGTCATCATCGCCGCCACCAACCGGCCGAACTCGATCGACCCGGCCTTGCGCCGTTTCGGCCGCTTTGACCGCGAGGTCGACATTGGCGTGCCCGATGCCGAGGGCCGCTTGGAGATTTTGCGCATCCACACGAAAAACATGAAGTTGTCGGGCAATGTCGACTTGGAGCGGATCGCGCTGGACACCCACGGCTTTGTGGGCGCCGACCTTGCTTCGCTCTGCCTGGAAGCGGCGATGCAGCAGATTCGCGAAAAGATGGACCTTATCGACTTGGACGAGGACACGATTGACGCCGAGGTGCTCAACTCGTTGGGAGTCACGGACGAGAACTTCAAGTTTGCCCTCGGCAACTCGAACCCCCTGGCGTTGCGCGAAACGGTGGTGGAGAATGTCAATGTCACGTGGGACGATATCGGGGGCTTGGACGCCATCAAGGCCGAGCTCAAGGAGACGGTCGAGTACCCCGTGTTGCACCCGGACCAGTACACCAAGTTTGGCCTCTCCCCCTCCAAGGGCGTCTTGTTTTTCGGGCCTCCCGGTACGGGAAAGACGTTGCTCGCCAAGGCGGTCGCGACGGAAGTGCTGGCCAATTTCATCTCCGTCAAGGGCCCCGAACTCCTTAGCATGTGGTACGGCGAGAGCGAGAGCAACATCCGCGACATTTTTGACAAGGCGCGCGCCGCGGCGCCCACGGTCGTGTTCTTGGACGAGTTGGACTCGATCGCCAAGGCGCGCGGCGCGCTGGTGGGCGAGAACGCGTCCGACCGCGTCGTCAACCAGCTTCTCACGGAGATGGACGGCATGAATGCGAAAAAGAATGTGTTTGTCATTGGCGCGACCAACCGGCCCGACCAGATCGACCCGGCGCTCTTGCGCCCTGGCCGGTTGGACCAGTTGATCTACGTGCCGTTGCCCGACGAGGTGGGGCGGTTGCTGATTTTGCTGGCGCAGTTGCGCAACACGCCGTTGGAGCCGGGCATGGACCTCCAGGAGATTGCAAAGATCACGCTGGGCTTCTCCGGCGCGGACCTCTCGTACATTGTGCAGCGGCTGGCCAAGTTTGCCATCAAGGACTCGATCGAGGCCAGCGCCAAGCGCGAGAGCGGCAAGCCCAAGTCGCAGGATGTGGAAATGAAGAACGAGCAGGGGCAGGAGGGCGACGGCGACGGCGACGAGGAGGCGCCGGACCCGGTGCCGTACATCACGCGATTGCACTTTGAGGAGGCGATGAAGACGGCCAAGCGGCTGGTGTCGGACGCGGACTTGCGGCGGTACGAGCTGTTTGCGCAGCAGTTCTCTGCGCTGCGGGGCCAGTACTCGAACTTTCGGTTTTCGCAGGGGACCGCGGAGGGCGCGGGCGACGCGGGCGCGGGCGTGCAGGCCCTGGCGGCATTTGCGAACGACGAGGAGGACGACTTGTACAGCTAGTTGGGGGTAAAGCGTGGGTAAAGTACCCCGCGGATCGTGTAGAGGGCCGAGTGCGCCCATGGCGGTGGCACCTGTAAATGTGATCTGCTGATCAGTAGTAAGTAACTCTCAAGTACTGCTAGGTAACTGCTAGGCACTACTAGGTACTACTAATCTATAAATTAAGCAACTACTAAGCTGTCAACTAAGCAACTACTAAGCTATCAACTAAATCATCAACTAAGCAACTTAGAAGCCATCAACAAAGCAACTACTAAGCTATCAACTAAGCTGTCAACTATGCAACCTCTAAGCCATAAACTAAGCTGTCAACTATGCTGTCACGAAGCAAGTACTATGCTGTCAAGTAAGCAACTGCTAAGCTGTCTATAGCGTTGTGTCGCAGGATGACTAATACATCGTAACCTGACTAAGCCCGCGACTCTGTAAATTACAGCGTAAAATGCGGTCCGAGGAAAAAAGATGCGCTCTCCGCAAATTCGCCGCCATCTTCTTTTTTCGGCGGATTTTTCACTTACCATAGAGAAGTCCATCCAAGCAATCCACCTTGACTCCGCCATGTTCAGGTTGGGCGCGAACAGCTCCCTCTTCCTCGTCGCGCCGGCCTTCTTGATTGCCAGCGAGCTTGTGTTGAGCTTGGCTCCCCGCAAGTCCGCCGCCGCCTCCAAAAACGTTCGCCGGGTCAGGCCATCGTGATGCCTCTAGTCCATCGTCCCTATCTCGATTGCCTAAATTCCATCTTCCCTATCTCGATTGCCTAAATTCCATCTTCCCTATCTCGATTGCCTGTTTCTGTTCTGGCGGTTCCCTGACTGCCGTGGGTCTTCTACTCTCTTCGACACCATCAGCCGCTGACTCCCTCCGACACCATCAGCCGCTTACCGTCCGCTCAGATGCATTGTCGCCTGATTCACACCATCCCATCAAGTGCATTCCATTCCATTCATTCTTTAGTTCATTTACATATATTTGTTCCTCAAACTACACCATTCTTTTGCAAATGTATCCTAATTGCTTAATCTAGCCTAGACTGCTTTTGTAGATATATCCTAACTGCTTAATCTATCCTAAACTGCTTTTGCAGATGTATCCCAACTTTTCCGTCTTCTCCCATTCACACTAGAATGATAGTCGCAACAATAACACCTACAGCGGCAATCAATTCCGGCACTGTCCTAGAAGCACTGCCCTCGTAAACTTCGTCAGGCTTCCCGCTCTTGCCAGTCTGGTCGCTGCCAAGTGCCGAACTCAGAGTCGATGGCCCTCTACCCGATTGCTCCGCACCACGACCACTCCGCGCACCTGGAAATGGACTGTGCGCTGCAGCCGCCTTATCGTCTGGTTGCTTGTTATCCGTACCATCAATTTGAGGTCCTAGAGAAGCCTGCGATGGCTTCGTCCCATCAAGAGACCCGGTCCCCTTGTGCGCGTCAGAGTGTGGAGAAGTCTTCAGCAGGGGTGTACTCGCACCATCATGTGCAGACTCATCGTGAGATCCAATTTTCTTGTCTTTCCCAGGATGTGATCCAATTGCGTTGTCTTCTCCAGGATGAGATCCTGATGAGGGCTGTTGCATAGATGAGCCTGTCCCATCATGAGAGCCATGTCCATTGTCTTGGTGAAGAGAAGGCTGCAGCGTGGACGGACCTACACCATCACCGGCCGCTTCATCGCTAGATACATGTCCCCTAGGACTTGTGGGCTCGTGAGTAATTGCAGACTTGACGCTCGGTAGCGGTGCGGCCGGTGCATCGTGTCGGTGAATGGGTATTCCGTTATCGTCACACACCCGCTTACCATCAGCAGTACGCAACTTGGAGCACTCACCCATAGCGGCGCAATTCTGTATCGTCACATTGATGGTGATGTTGTGGCACCCGCCATTATCGTCGCATCTTGACACGTTAGCAAAGACAGGCATAGGCACACCAACATGCATACCAAAAGTGCTGGGCGTGGCATAAGTACTGGGCGTGGAATCAGTGCTGGGCGTGGCAGACGCATCGCCCGTTCGCACTGTGTCCGTCAGCATTGTTGCCACGCTTTCCCGGTCGTTTATCGACACGTACACAGACGAGGAAAAGTATGACAAGTTGCGCGAAGCAAACTCTTCCCGTAGTGACGCAATCAATGAAATGTATGCGGCGTCATCACTGGATGGCCCCGTCTCTTCCTCAATAATCTCTTCCTCGTCTGCCTGTCCCACCTCGAGGATTTTGTAGTCTGGGCCTGTCGTAGTAAAGTCTGTGGGAAACTTGAAATCAGGCGGGCCGTTTTCCACGGGGCTTCCGCGTATGCCTCCAAGGCCGCCAAGACCTACCGGGCCCAAGTATTCCAACATGCCTTCGGTCTCACGGCCAGTCGAGAAGTCAATTATCCGCACAACGTTTTGCGAAAAGACCCCGCCAATCTTGGATTGCTGGTGCGGGTGTAAAAGGCTGAACGACCCCACCGTGAGGGGACTGTCCTTGAGCATGTCTAGAGCAGCAGCACTCTGTATCGGGTTGTCTCCGTTGCCAGAGTTCCACGCGATCCCGCTAAAGAGAGGACTGTCGCCAGATAACCCAGAGTTTGAGAAACCATTTTTCAAGTCCTCAAGAAACTTGTTTTGCGTGTCGGGATTCGCGATTGGCGGCATCTCAATAAGCACCTCAACATTGTGTTCGCGGCAAAAGTTGACGGCTTCTCTCATTTCTAATGCCCGCGTCTCTTGATCCACATCTCCTTCATAGTTATCGAATTCCGACTCAATGTGGTCGCCCTTCTCAACAAAGCCGTTCACCACAATTGCCGATCGGTCCGGCTCGGTGCGACAATACCCGGAAACGACACTCCACGACACGGACTTGGCCAGGTCGGCGGGATTCGACTCGCCATTGTAAGAGTATTGACTCGAGCTATACTCGCTTGCACTCGAATAGTCATTCTCTGCATTTTCGCCCGATGGGTTGATCAAATCGATGATGGGGAGTTCGCCCGGGCCCTGTCTTGTGGATGTGTCGAATTGAGGATAGTTGTCAAGCATTGCTCTGCCGTTACGGCCCTGGAAAATCAGCGAAATGTCTTCAAAGTCCTTGCTATCCTCTGCAGATGAATCGCTGCGTTGAGGGCTTCTCGATATTGTTTTATCAGAGACACGTGTGGTCTGTGAGACGTGGTCGCCATAGTTCCCATCAATGAGTTCAGAATGAGCATGAGAGTTCAGTTCCTGCTCCGCGCCGGACACGCGGTCCAGAATCTGCTCGGACATTGCAGATAATCCAGCAGGCCCTGTGAGGTCACTAGCACTAGTGTGGACAATAAGCGAGAGAATGAGAGCACAGGATAAGCGAAGGTGCATTGTTATCTGGCTTGTAAGGTGTCCTTGGGAAAAAGTCGGAGACCGCGGACAGTATTTATACATTGAGGAACCAGGGCAAATTTCTGGCCCCCTTTCTCAATGCGGCCGGGGTCAGCTTGGCAACAATGACAGGCGAAATCTCAACGCGCGCAAGGTTCCTTCTCCCTCTTTTTTTGTTGACGCGTTCTCGGTAATCGCGTGGCGTATTTGGGGTTTCGCGTCGGCATACCACTTGAAATTTCGCGCAATACAAAAAAAGGGATTCAATGCCAAATTTCGCAATCTGATCCGGGCGAGAATCATCGGCTAAATTGCTGTGATTCGATAACCGATCTTGGCGATGAGCGTGGAAGTCTGCGTAGAGTCGGACGGAAAAGCTGTGCTTTGCCCCGAAGCCGCCGCACTAATCGTCTAATGCAAGGTAGCGAGTCCCGCGTAGCACAGAGCAATTGACCACCTGTACGTTAAAAGGAGTGGCGCGGGCAGAGGGATGTAAAGCTTGGCACGGGCTTTAAAGTCACAAACACGGTTTCCGAAGTTCGGCTCGGCTCGAATGGCTCTGTTTGAATGCCGACAGAGGACGCGACGCGGCTTGCAATTTCACTTCGCAGTAATTATTCTTGTTCGTGACAACTCGAAGCGAGAGCGAAGAACACGACAAGGATGCGTTGCAAAGTGCTACCAAGAAAGCAACAGCATTCTGGACATGGCACTCAATTGGTGCATGTTGAAGCGAGCGTGCCAAATCTGTTGGGCGAAATCTCCAGGTTGGAGCTGTTGAACCAAGGAGTTCGACAGATCTTGCGAAGTAAGGGTGCTAGGGCGAGCGCGCTTTGCTCATGCGGCAAAGGCCAAGACAATGTATCGACGTTCTTTTTTTATCCCTTTCCGACTGAAAGAGATTGAGGAGGGCAGTCCAGATTTCTTCTCATCGGCGGTCGTCAAGTTTCCAAATAATAAGTCGGAATAGCCGTTGGTGGCGAAAGTATCAAACGCGGTGACCCGAATGTTGTCATGACAAAGTGGTATGAGCCATTTGAATCATGTCATGGAATATTCGTAGAAGCAACGCCTCGATTCAGTGTGCACACCCCGCTCATATCGTATTTATGACTTTGGAGAATTTTCACACTTGCTCAACACATGTGTTGAAGTATTGGGTCCGTAGCGCTGACTCTGCTGTAGCATGTCGTGCAACGTCTAAACGGAACATCGGCTACCAAAGGGCAATAATGTTAGAGCACGAGTCTGATCAAATGACAGGAAGCACGGCATGTCCCTAAGGAATTATCAAATTGGACAAGTATTGCTTATTCATCGGCATTGTCAATACAAAGGCGTTCGCTCGATTGTCTGTAGGTATCGTATGGTGAGTCCGTTCCTCATCTATAGACAACAGTATACGCTGTATGCAGGATATGTGGAGCATCCAATGCCGGCTCCCTGGAGTCCTGGTCAAACCCGTCGATGTTGGACCAAATTTGAGAGCTTCAATGATCACGCCCAGTCACTCGTATCTTGAAGTGGTGCTTAGTTCAGTTCTCGTGGAGTGCGGTGATTAGCTCACATTGCAGGTTCAAGTATCAATTTTACACCACGTTTTACTCATGTTTCGAAATATTAGTGCCTCTGGGTAGTCACCGTTGATGCGTGCGATATATTGAATCAAAGAGGAATTTTTGTAATCTCTCTCTCCTCATTAATGTCTTCATTCATTCGTCTTGCGCGCTACATACTGCTATCATCCCAGTTCATTTTAAGAACTTTTTCAAAAGACCACCACAATAATCAATCTCCTATTGCATTTGTTACCCTCAAGCTTGAACAAGTATACTGGTGGCTGTGATTAGGATGTTTTACCAAAAGTAGAACCCGGATGTGACGAAGAAAAGAAAAAAAGTATTCTGCTTGGTTTTTCACAGTTTCTTGCAGCGTATATGTAAGTCACCTGTAACCTCATCGCATTGGCTCTAATTTAGCAAAATATGAGGCTAGTCCCAAGTTATCATGCTTTTTGGTGCAAGCTTTCCACGCATGCTGCAAATTTGCAGCCAATCCACCTTGAATCATGATCACGTGATTTGCCGGATGTTGAGTAAGACGAAGATCCAGATGCGACACAAGCTTGGTAATTGAGGAATAATTCTAAGTCATGAGTTAACCGCTACAACTTCTTCAAAATTCCATCGAAATTACCCGTAAACACTCACCATTTGCATATAAACAAGAGTAATTCTTTCCAATATTCGATTATCGAAAAGTAGTGTCTGTGCGGATATTCAATTATCCAGCTTAAAAAGATTCGCCGCAGAAAATGTTCTTACTAAGCTGACACTGTGTGATTGGCCAGAACTTTTGGCGATTTCAACGGCCCACTGAAACAACCTAGTAACCCGTGCTGTCGATGATTTCAAGGATAGGAAGGTCGATGCGCTGTTCGCGCTTACAATCGTGTCGTTTCAACTCATCCTCATCTTCTTCATCCTCGCACAATGATCATCAGCAGGGACCCAAAAACATTGAGATCTCCATGACAAAAGTCTTTGGGGTGGCGGCGGCGCTCGCCGCGGCTCTAGTATACAAGAATAACGCTGGTCCGGATAAACCTGTCATGGAAACGAAATTGTTCAAGCAGGAAGAGAGTGGCGAACGGAAGAATTTGCGCAATGAGGCATACGCGCAACGCTACAAACAGTCCTTCATCAAAAACTATATGAGGGACAAGGGCGGCATTGGCCAGCGAAAGTTTCTTAGTGGGCCTGACACGGCACCTGTTCCAACGGTTTTAATTGGTACACACTCCCCCTACGTCACTGAATTCGGCGCCGGAATAAAAACGGACCAGTTGGGACCTAGGAGAGAACGCATCCGCATATTTGCTCCGTTGAATGACTAGATGAGCCACAGCCTGATAGCCAAAGTAAATTGTGGTGATATTTATGAGATGCTGCGAGACGAACAGCATTTACACGATAAGATGCTTAGGTGGGTGCGGCAGCCATTTGTTCTCGTCGCGCGGGTTGATGAACAAGGGGTGATCTCTCTAGAGACAGTTCGTTATTGGTTTTGCTGAGGCTTTTAGAGCTATTGTGTACGCAGGACGAGGCAGTATGTAGCCCTTGGAAAATTCAAACTTTAGTATTCAATACATGGATATTTCAATGTAGGTCTATGAAAAAGCAAGCTTCACATCAGTACTCGGCTATTTCAATGTAGGTCTATGGAATAACATGCTTTACCTCAGTACATGGCTATATCAATGTAGCGCAATCGGTCTTGACCTCGGTCTTTTCAAGAAAAGAAATCACGTTGAACACCGCACCTCAAGTGTTCTTTGTCTCATGTAAGGAGCCCGGATCGCGTCAAGTGAGTACTTCTTTTACGGATCGAGACTTGAAACATGCTACGTGAATCCACCATGTGGTACCTCAAAATCCATCCGGGTAGGAGTCTTAGCCCCGCACGAAGCCTGGCTTTTGAATATTCGATCACACTCTCTCTTGACCTAAATTTGTGATATGTCAATATGTAGTGCCGTAATGCGCTTGATTGAATTTAACGTGTGGCCTCGTGCTAAACGTTTAATCAGAAGGTGCATCATTCTCTGTGAAGCCCGGAACTTTAGGGGTCACATTCAAGGGGTGCGTAATCGTGTTCCGAAGCTTTCCGCTTCGTGGTAAACTCGTTGCGGGACGATATGCTCCAGACCAACATCATGGATCACACATGGTGATGAGGTATTCACCTCCTCGCAGCCCAATAAACTTCCAACGCTACCGTAGGTTTTGATCAGAACGACCTTTAGCCAAACTATCGATGACCATTTCGGATCTTCTTTCCACCTTGTACATCTGTTTGGCAACCCGCCATGCGGTTCCACAGTGGAGCCGCAATGGCAATTTCTGTGAATTCCATTAACCGGGAATCTTATACTTGGTAGCGTATATTAATCGGAAGGATCGTGAATTTTATTGTACGAATTCAAAAGAGCTTTTGCAGGTGCTGAGGAAGAATTGTGGCTTTTTTCAAGTCGAGTTTGAGCTTATCATGACATGATCCTAGACTCTACCCAATAGAACTGATCACTTTTTAAGTGGTAACAAGTTCTGTACCCAGATACCTGGAACAACGCTCCAGGCGCTGCACATCATATCTGTCGCACTTCGTGTCCCTTTCAAATTTTGAACCTTTCCTGACTCTGCGTCTTATCCACGGAACACCTCAAGGCCAATGTGGTGCCACTTTTCCCAAGAACCTTGCCGTGATTGAGAATGCAACCAAATGCCAAAAATATTCATGCTATATCCCGTAATCCGTAACCCTTCGGGTACTTGGTAGTATTGCAGTATGGATGTTTATCACGTGCTGATCTCGTATTTAAGTGTTTGAATTCGGGACCCCTTACAGACAGAGTAACAAATCAACACGAAGGGTGAAGCCATGGGTGAAGACCCGTATAGGCCACTAGTGAAACCAGGAGTTACGAGCCAC
>JAKTSS010000035.1:0-50614 GCA_030580355.1 Debaryomycetaceae sp. yHKB357 | reverse complement strand
CATATACCGCAAGGCCTTCACACAACATATGGGATGGGGGAGTGACCTTACCTATTCGGAGCCCTATTTCATACGTACTCTCGGCTGGTGGTGGAACAAACGCCAATCCAACTCGAGGCACCCATGAAATTCGGGCCTGCTCAGAAAACATCCCATCCGCAGTACTCAAATCGCGTGATAGCCGCTCATTACCCACCTTGCTACAAATGGGTCTGATCGCCCACATGTATGGAAGACCTGCCCCTTCAGCGCTACATGCTAGACGCGCTGCTCCTATCCCAATACTTCATGAAGTTATCGTCCTAGTGTAACAAATTTAACAGAATCAGCTAGATATCAAGCCAGGGCGGACTCATCTAGACTACTTGTCTTGACTAACTTGGAGAGCCGCTTCTACAGTTCATAAAGGGAAAGGAAAGGTGGCAAAGCTAACAGGCGTACATGACGTTTCTACAAAACGTCCGGTCGGCGGCTCTGAAGATCACTTTTCTGTACGAACCCTGTATGAGAGAGGGCACAAGGTATGTGTATCGATTGTCTCCTAGCTGTACAAGCCTATGAGAATCTAAACTGCCGATAGCTTGTCATATGATGGCGAATACGTAGCTATGAAAGCCACAGCGCCATTTCATGTGATGGCGAACGTTAGTATCCTTTAATACTGCTGACAGACCTTGGCCAACATGAGATCCAACATGAGATAACAAAAATATAACAGGCTGTACAACCTGTGTAGTCTGTTGGTGCCTGAATTGAGACCTTATCTCGGGATGGCGGAATAAAGTAGTTAGCCGCCCTAAAAATGCAGACGGCGCAACAAATGCACAGATCAACGCAACGACTTACCCAGGTTGTGGGATGCGACAACGGGCGAGAACGATGAGATGACGCATTTCAATTTTCGAATCATATTGCTGTCGCCCAAATACTGGGAGGTCCTTTCTCCTTAAACATATCGGTGTCCACAAATAAATCCTTACCATGTTGGCTTTGAAAAATTTGCTTGGCGTAAATTTGAGCGCCCAAAAAGTAGGCTTCATCCCACGAGCCGGAGCGCTGCTTTGGTTTTTTCCACTCCGCAAAGTAATCGGGGTATTTAGCGAGGCGTACCGTGTGCGGTACCTGACCAGTCGCAGCAGCCAAGGGATCGGCAGACTGGTCATCCGTCAGCTGGTATGCAGCAATGGCGCGTGCTGCTGCTGCCGAAACCTCACCATTGTTGGTCTGAGCAGCTGTCAATGCGTGACTGGCAACATATAATGCAGAAATACGCGCAAGCACTTCCTCCTTCATGCCCTGTATCTGAAATGTGCCACCAATGCAGATGATATTGTCGTAACACTCCTGCCGCTTGTCCAAACTAGGGATCTGGGCAAGCGAAGAGTACACTGCGCGTGCCCAAGCTTCAACAAGCTCATCTGATCCCTGGAAGCGCTCTTTGCCAACACTAATACGATTTCCTTCCCTGTCAACGAAGTGATTGACCTCCAATTCGTGATTGGGACGCTGCTGCTGTGCTGCATCGTCTACCGCCGCAGTGATTGCGGCGGCAGAGTCACCCAGCTCTGCTACAAGACGAGCCACATTGAAGTCGTCGTCGTCATCAGCCCCTGCCTCTCTGGTCGACGAATGAACCTGCAAATCAGCCACAGAATAGAATCCGTCCAGACGATGCGAAAGGACCTGGTAGATTCCAGATTCTTTAAGACTCGTGACTTGCTCTAAGGAAAGTTGAGGCAAAAGGCGAGCTATACTTTGCAGCAAAGCGAGACCGCCGCGGTCTTCGAGGCGCTTCGATGCAAAGCGGATTGGGCGTGAGCCTACGACGGGCGTTATTGTGGTGCACTGATGTCCAACGTTTATAACGAGAGCCAGAGGGCTTGTGCCGACTGCAAAAGTCGCGGCAACTGCCGCGTCAATCACTGCGAACGCGGGGAATTCCAATTTTTCAAGAACATAGTGAGTGACGGCTTCTAATTTAGGGCGCAGCCAAGATGAGGTCGGAGAAACAACGAGCAAAGGAACCTGGGCAATGGTGAGAAGAGGATTGCGGGCGAGGAGAGACTGCAAAATGACCTTGAGCAAGTAGTTGAAGGCGTGGACGTCCACTACACGATGAGCGTGGAGGGGATACACAGGAGTCAGAGATGATGAAGGTGTTGCAGAGTATGTTGAGGTCGCCGAATCGTAGTGGACGACTGAGGGTATGCGATACTGGGGGGGCGCTAGCGAGTCCTGTATCCCGAGTGAGAACAGGGTGTAGCACTGACCAGGATGCACGATCAAGAATGATTCTTCTTTGAAAGACGGCATAATTGATAACGAGGGAATACGCGGAACGCACTGTACGGTTTGCCAGAAGTTTGCAAAGCCCGCAGTCGTTGAAGCGAGGTTTGTTGTGATCGATGGCACCGGTCAATCTCAAGATTTTCGATAGTCACTGTCACGTGCATTACTCTCAAAAAAAAGTTGAAGTGCGTTCAGCGCATGAAATTATGGGCGGCTACTTGATGCAAGCATTCTATGGAATTATTTCGGCACGACTATTGTAGTATGATCAATAGCGCTCCGATATGAAGGAGTATTGTCTCCCGAATGCGATGCCTGTGCTATGCCACTGGAAGCTCAAAAATATGGATACCTCCAAAGAGGCTTGGGGGAATACGCACACCATACGCTTCTCGTTGATTTTACTTTTGCGCGAGACATTTGATTACCTACGTACCACGACGACTCTTGTTATACACAAAAGTATACAAACTGCAGATGTTTACGTCGGAACCGCCAAGAAGATTCAACGTACGATAGGCGATTTTTGAGGTGCTGACACCGCGTATCGGATGTTGTTGTTTTCTATTCTTTCAAGTCTCACAAACTGTGACCAGATCTATGTGGGTAAAGCCTTGGTCAAACGTTACAATTGATGAACGAGGTATGCGCTTTGCGCATTTGCCAAGGCTCAACTCCACTATAAAAATCTCAAAAAAGCTCGACTCACAGACAAGAAGGAAGGATGCAAGTCGAAAAGCTCAAAAGCGCACCTTTGCGGAGGCGTTTGACTTGAAGACACTTGAGCTGCGTCACTGGGCTTGTTGTCCTTGAAATATTTTGCGACTGATCTATCCTCACTTGATTATGATCGATTCAGCTTAAGCAGCATATGTCATAGATATAAAAGCGACACGAGCTTTCATGTTTTCGGTGCTAGAATGTGGGAAGATTGCAGTGATATCTTGGTAGTTTGAAGCTACACCCGAGCTTGAACATGTTCAATATGCAATCATGTCGGCGCAGCTAGTTGTCACTCTTTGCAAGCCCAAGCTTCTAAAAGAAGAGCAAAACCAATTTGTATTTTGATACTTGCAAGAATATTATAACAGATTCAGATCTTTACAAGATGTAACGTGTGCGAGACTTGCTGCGATGAAATTAAATATGCGATATATAGTACAAGGAATCTACCAGTCTCTATTCAGGTAGCTTCAAGGCGAGATTGCGCAAGAAATACGAGACACTCCTATTGACCTCTAATGCGACGAGCCAACTGAATATCTCTCTGCATGATAGTGACTCGTTTTGCATGGATGGCACACAAGTTCGTGTCTTCCAATAGGTGTACCAAGTATGCCTCCAGCGCCTCTTGTAGTGCTAAAATAGCATTCAGTTGCCATCGGATACCGTACGACGTGCCGATATACTCCACTGCCACTTCTTTAACTAGCCGGGCAAAGGGGAGTTTCCGTATAAGCAAGCTCAGCAGGCGCTGGTACTGCCTGATCTCGTGAAGGGCAAGAGGGACGTATTTTCTTTTGTTATTGTTAGTCACCGTTTTCCTCGATTGGGTCGCATGATCCGCCCCTAGTCGTCGTGGCGTAGCTGCTTTACGAGGCATGAAGCGCAGTGAAACCACACCCGTAATGCGGACTCTTCCCCAATTGGGTAGATGAAAACAAAAAAAACCAAATTTAATTAGGGTCCTCCCCCCCTTAGTCAGCAAAAGAAACTGGTTTCTCCCCCCACATGTTTTGACTTTCCTAATTGGGGTACATAGCAAGGGATGTGCAAGAACCAATTTCGCTTTGCCCTTTAATTGCCACAATTCTCCCGCCTTTTGCTCCAGCTTTTTGCAACTCTCAACTTGTTTACTTGTTACTTTATCGTTGAACTTTCTTATTCTTTAATCTAATGTCAAGATCTGCTTACCAGGCCGAAGGCCAACCTCTCTCCGCACATGCGACCTACTTGCAACTGCGCAAGCAGGGCTTTCAGGGCCCGAACTCGTCTCTTTCACACGGAACTGATGCGTCCGCGTCCGACACGGCAGCAATCCTTGCCGCGTCCCTGGACTTGACCGTCAAGCCCTCGTATGAGCGCCCCAACCCTGCTGTTGAGGCTCATGGTGCAGCCACCGCTGCCCACAGCGCACCGCGTCCGGTCGCGGCCACCTCCAACCCCACCACCAAGACCACCACCACCCCCGCCTTTGACCCATCGAAGATTTACTCCGCTGCAACCACCAATCTGTCTGCTTCCATGTCGTCTCGCGTACAGCCCGCGCACAATGCCCAGCGTGCCGGCTTGGAACGAACACCCGCAAAACCCCAGACGTTGGACATTAGCAACATTGCCAATGTTGCCCAGCTGAACCTGACCAAGACCCTCGATTCTCGCTTGAACCCCGACAAGGACCACCGTCATGGAATCCGCTCGCACGTTGAACTGAACGCGCTGGAAGACGCTGCCAACGCTGCTAACGCTGCGCCAAACGCCACCAAATCCCTGTCTAAAGCACAGCCATTCACTGCAAACGATGTGGTAGACGCTCGCCTCCTCCAAACAGCCACCGCTAATGCCAATGACAGATTGCTGCTGCTTAAATCCAACCCCGCGGATTTCAAGGCTCAAGCCCAATTGTATGCCAATGCCCTTGCCCTTGCCCAAAAGAACCTGGACGAGCGCGTCAAGGCACACAAAGACGGTAAGATTGATCTTGGAGGTGGCCTCTTTATGACCCAGAGCGAAGTGGATGCTCTTGCAGCGCAGATCGTCAAGCCTGTTTTGTCTGACATGGATCAGCGCGTTGACTCACAATTGTTGGCCGACAAGGAGAAAGCAATTGTGAACAAGCGTTTGGAGGAGGTGCACGCCGAATCCAAAGCCGCGGAAGCCGAGCGTAAACGCCAGCTTAAGATCGATGAGGAGGAGGCCCAAAAGGCTAGAGTAGCTGCGCATGATGCACGCATTGCGAGCAAGGAGAAGGAGCTCGAGGAGCACAAGACTACCCACAACAAGAAGGTAGAAGCGCGACAGGCAGACATTGATGTTCTCGCGAAAAAGTTTGACTATGAAAAGGCAAAACTTGAGAAGGAAAAGGCCGAGAAGTTACAGGCTATCACCGAGAAGCAGGAGAAAGCGGCAGCCGAGCGCAAAGCCGAGTTGGAGAAGATGCAACAGGAGCGCGACGCCAAGTTGGAGCCCGTTCTCAAGGAGTTGGAGACAGAGACCGGCAAATTGGCCGAGGAGACAAAATTGCGCGACGCTGCACAAGAAGAGGCTGAGCAAGTGCGTCGCGTGAACCAGGAGAAGCTCGATCGTCTTGCCGAGTTGCAACGCCAGTTTGACGAGCAAGAGGCCAGCCTTGCCGAGGCTGAGGGCGAGCATGCCGCCACCTCCAAGGACCTTGATGCCAAGGTTGCGTCTCTCACCAAATTGGAGACGACGGTCAAGAGCCACACCAAAGACACCGAGAAAAAGTTGGCGCAACACGACAAGGACATTGACGCATTGACTCTGGAAAAGAAAAAGTTGCACGAGCAGCAAACCACTGACAAGCTGCGCATCGAGGAGGCGATACACGAACGTATCAAAGCAGAACACGCCATTAACGACGCATTACCTGACCACTTGAAGAAGGAAGTTGACGAGAAGAAGTTGAGCGACACTGGATCCTTGTTTGACGACCAGGAGGCCAAGGAGAAGAAGATCAAGGCGGACGCAGAAGCCGCCAAAGTCGCGTCACAGGAAAAGGCAGAGAAAGCGGCCGAGCCCAAGTCCAAGCCCACTACCCCAAAGAAGGCGCAAGAGGGATCAAAGACCGCGTCTGCGAAGGAGCTCAAGACTGATAAAGATTCGTCTACTGCCGAGCAAAAATCGCCAGACTCTGGCAAGAAGCAAAGTCGGTTGCGCCGCTTAACCCATCTCTTCTCTCTGAAGGACGAGAAGAAGGAGGAGGAGACTCTGGACCTGGTCCACGATCAAGCGAAAAAGAAGGAGAGCACCAAGAAGGATGTTTCATCTCCCAACGACAAAAAAAGCAATGTACCCGAGAACAGTGACTCCAAGTCTACTGCAAAGGACTCTGCTGTTGCAGACTCTACCAAGAGCCCCTCAAAGCTTGAGGAAGTGGTCAAGAAGGCCAAGGATACCTTCAAGGACTCTTCCAAGGGCACGTCAAAAGAAACGTCCCAGGATGCCCTGAAGCAGGCTGGCGTTTTCAAGGAGGAGCTTTCATAAAATCGCTTGCATGTCACCGTCATCCATTAACCTGCCATAATTTTCTAATAATCAATTTGTCTCTTTTTTCTCTATACTTTTTGAAGCACATATTTATGAGCATTGAATGCCGCGTAAGGATTTTTGGGAATAACATTTCGTAATGGTGGGGCGGTGCAGCATGACAGTCGGTAACTGAAGGGTAGTATTAGACATGTGAAGCAACCCAGAACTGTCAACAAGAGTGGTGTAGCTTAACGCCAATTGACTTGCTGATTACCACTTGTAGCCGCCATGGTAGTAAAGAGGGCTACGCTTTGGTTCATCGCATGATGATATCCTATCACGAGGCCTCACCCACACCAAGAGAGAAAAGTCGATAGCGCTCGACGAAATATGATCCAATTCAACGATAGAGTAGCTTTCTTCTGTGAATCAAGTGTTGGAGAAGATGAGATGTGAATTCCCGAAAAAAAAGGAAGTAATTCTTCCCGTACAGCAAGAAGACCATTCCTGTTCTCTCTCCTGCCCCCCCTCCCACAAGACCACTGCCAGTTTGAATACTTTGGTCAATGCCGACAGAGAGCGTTTCTGGCGACAGTAAATGGCGCCAGCTTCTACGGGCTCGCGGCTGGGCCATTGCAGACGCGTCTGACGCCTATATTGACCGGCGCCGGCGCCAAATGGGAGTCTTTATTGGATCAGCCGCTTTAACCATGTTGGCGCTGCGAATCGCATATCGCCAAACGATTTCGCGTCAGTACTTGCCGACTCTTTTCCAGGGGAACCATGCCCCGCCAACTAGCCACCACTACTCTGCCGACGCTGCGGTTGCCGCAGCCACCGGAACGCTCTTGTGTTTCCTGGTAATGCTGATGCTCGGCTCTGGCATGTGTTGGACACTTGACGTGCTGTCTTTGCCCGAATTCGGATGGCGTATGCAGCTGATGATGGGCGGCTATGAACGCCAAAAGAAGTGTGCGGCATTGCCTATTGACCAAGATTCAAAGTACGTGCATGATTCATTACAGGACTTGTTTACTGGTCGGTACGACGAAGAGGCTGAATCCAAGTGATGCAACGGCATTAGTAGGTGACTGGTTGTAGCTATGTACAAGAAAGATTCCCCGTAATGATTGATCGAGATACTGTAGTCGTGGCAAGATATTGTCGAATGTCGTGATCACAAAGATATTTCCTATTTTGGAAGTCTACAATTACGATATAGACACGCCTACAAGCGCCAATACCGGTACCCTTCACGCTGATCATGCCGTCCTTAGAGCAATGGGAGATCAAAAAGTACTGGGAAATCTTTCAAGGGTTGAAGCCTGAGAACAAAAAGTTGCTGGGTAGTGCAGTGCTGCCTGTTTTGAAGAACCTGCGGCTTCCAGACTCGCAGTTGGCGCAAATATGGCAGTTGCTGGATATTGACGAGGATGGCCTGCTAGATTTTGAGGAGTTTTGCATAGCGATGCGCCTCATATTCGACATTGTGAACGGGTCAGCGACGCTGGTGCCGAGCGAGTTGCCGCAGTGGCTCGTGCCTCAAAGTAAGGCTCATTTGGTGCTGGCGAACGTTGCAGTAACGTCGCGCCGCAATGTCGGCATGGAATACGACGATAGCGACGAAGAGGCATCTTTGGCCGATGACTTTGACTGGTACATTTCCCCCACCGATAAAGCAACATATGAGCTGGTCTACCTCCAGCATGCCGATAAATTTGGCCGCATAAAGTTTGACGCGCTTGAACCCTTGTACGCGGGTCTACCCACGGTCCCACGCAGTGACATTTCATCGGCGTGGAATCTTGTGAACCCCAAACTGTTTGAGACGATCGACAAAGACCAAGCCCTAGTCTTTCTCCACATTTTGCAGCAGCGACAGAAGCGGAAGCGGGTACCGCGCGGGGTTCCAGCGTCACTACGCGCCACTTTTTCAAAGGAGGCGCCCAACTATAGTCTAGAGACTCAAGCTGCTGTGCCGGCCGCAGCGGCGCCCCCACCGCCCAAAGCGTTTGCATCTGATTATTTATCTAAATTCAGCACTTCTTCGGGCGAATCGGGGACGGACTTTCTGGCCACGCAGGGCACGGATTGGGAGCAAGTACGTTTGAAGCGCGAGCTTGCTGACCTAGAGTCTGTTTTGCAGCGAATCCGAGGTGAACGGGGAGCGTCTGGTAGTGGAAGCGCCTCTACTGTGGACCCGGAACTAGCATTGCAAAAGTACGAGCTTGAGCAAATGCTAAAGTATATGCAGCAACAGCAGCAAAGCGGCGACCAAAATACGGGTCAAAACTTGCTGGAAGTGCGTGCAGACATTGAATTGATTGAGCAGCAGGTTGCAGCGTTGCAGGAAGTTGCCAACAGTCGGGCCCAGGAGTTGGCAAGTGTAGAGCGCGAAATTGCCTCACTCGGCTAGGGTGCTAGATTGTGAAAAAAACAAAGAGAGTAACCAAGTGGGCTATTGTTACAGACCACGCAGTGACGGTGCCCCTGTGTTCATCCGTCTAGTTGGACAATAAAGTTTTGTGACCTCGATGGGTGCCCCGAGGCGCACAACCTTACGTTACACCTACTGTATGCGAGATCATCTCAGGGTGCCATTTCGGAGGCAACACGACTGTGTGTATTTCACGAGGAGTGAGGTGGGGTTGGACTGAGAGGAATAGACTCACAAGTGATCGTCGGAGAAAGTAACTTGTGTGTATTGTTTAAATGCTCAAATTCTATAGCGCGTGGAGATACTTTGCACGGACGATTAAGTTCAGCGCCATATCTACAAATAGCGGTACTACACTGTACGACAAGGATCCAGAACCAACGATATTTTCTACCAGCCGCTAACACGGCACATTACTGACGGTAAAGCTGCTCTGAAACGATAGCTGTTTAGACGGCACATTGCTGGTGGCAACCTACTTTTTCTCCGGTTCAGCTGCATCATCCTCAGGTATCGGCTCAGGCAACTTGAACTCTGGCGGAGTAAAGTCCTCGCCCTCTCCCACCTGTTCCCATGCCGAGTTACCGATGGAAAAGTTTCTCCAGGCCTGGGTCAATTCCAAGGGTTCGTAAACGATTCTCTTCTTCTCCTCGTCGTAGCGTACTTCTGTGTAGCCCGTTGTGGGAAAGTCCTTACGCAAGGGATGGCCTTCGAAGCCATAGTCGGTCATGATGCGACGCAAATCGGGGTGACCCTCAAAAAAGACGCCAAATAAGTCGTAGGTTTCGCGCTCGAACCAGTTTGCACCTGCGAAAAGCGGAACTATGGAGGGCACTGCGCTTGTTTCGCTGGCATAGGTCTTGACGCGGATACGAGAGTTGTGACGTACCGACAACATATTGTACACCACGTCAAAACGGTTTGTGCGGGAGGGATAGTCTGCCGCTGTGATATCTACTACCAGTTTGAACTGGCACGCACTGTGGTCCTTCAAAAAGTGCATTAACTCGTAGAGGCAAGAGGGCGCCACGTAAATAGTCAATTCGTCTTTCCACACCAGGAACTTTTGAATATACTTTGGCATGCACCCGGTCAAGTACGTGCCAAACAAGTGAAGCTGTTTGATTTGGTCCCTATACTTTTCCGCGGGATTGACAATTGGGTGCTCAATCTTGGTCAGGGCGCGACGCGGAAGGGAGTGCAAGTCCACCAATCCATCAGCTTCCTTGAGTTGAGGCTTTGTTTGGACAGCTGCCTCTGCGGAGTAATTACGACGGACGGCGGGAGCTAGTATTCGACATCTAGAAGCTGTTTGTAATGTACGGCGGGAACAAGTTCGCGTGATCATAAATGTAGGGAGACGGTCTTGTAGCGAAGCTCTCCAGATGAAAAACTCTCGATGCTGCTATTGGCTGATTTCACGATTACATAATTCACTCCAAAAAAGACGAGTCACGTGACCAGCAGGAAAATTGTTTGGGCCGCGCGCAAACCACCGCGTACTCGCCAGACCGGAGACGGCCTGCTCTAGATTGCTCGAGTGAACGGAGGACCACAAGCCGCATGAAGATGTAATTTGCGCGGTCTTATCTTTATGGTGCGGAAAAACCACGCAAAACGATACAATAGAACCGTAAATTTTGTGGCCCAAAACGCATTCCTGAGATGCCCGCGTCACTGCAGAGCACGTGCGCCTAAAATTAATTACACAAGAGCGCACCTGTCTCTCACTTTTGCTTATCGCGATAACGTTATTGAGCGGATCTTGATGAAATCGGCGTGATCGTATGATACCCCGTGGCCCGCCCCCGCTTTTGAAATGCCTTTTGTAAATCCATCGCCATCACATGGGAAAACGGAAATATTTTGCGCGCATGAGAATAGCGAGCATCCAATCGGCACTCCGCATCCCTCTCGGAGTTAAGCTAGGCAACCAATAATCCCGGCACGGGACCGGGCTTATGAGAAGTGTCGCCGTCAATAGGAAGTGTGCGCAGATACATGCATGTGAAGTGAGTGCCACATGCTTTTTTGGCGAAAAATTATGACGGGCCGGCAGGAAAACCTTGCATTTTGCCAAAAAAAAAATACAAAACAATTGAAATTAGCGCATGAAATTTACAATAGCATGCGCTATTCTTGGAATAAGGAGTCGTTTCTGTTCAATTTCGCCCTGTCGTTCTGACTCGAGGAGACGGCCAACGAGGGGAATAGCGCAATGGGCGTAGTGAACAGAAAGAGGGTACATCAGCGCCAGCCTGGAAGCGCGGGGACGACTTCGCAGTAGCAGCGTGAAACAATATATTTTGCAGCGCAGGCCCCCACAAGAGGCCGCCGAGCGCACATCCTGATTGAATTTAACAAAGCTGCAGCGCAACAAGAGGCTGCGGCCAATTCTAGAATTGTAGCGCCCTCCTGTGGTGCTACGTGCGAAGGCCGTCGTAATTGACATGGCCGTCCCAGGGTCCCTCTGGATATATCCGCTCGCCCCATCACGGGGCATGCACGCGAGGTGACGTCAGCAGAGTGCAGGGTTGCGGCGGTCAGGCAGTGCAGGCGGGCACGCACACGGCGTGCAGTCTTGAGGGAGCGGAAGAGCCTGAGCGCGGCCGATAGCGCAGCGGACTTGGCGATCGTCGGTCTTGTCTCAAGGGGGATAAAAGCGGGAGCAAAAAGAAAGGCGGGAAAAAGAAACGGGAAAACCAAATTTCAGGAAACCTGCGAAAAAAAACAGTCACCAGTTTTTTCACAAGAAAAAACAATAATTCCGGTAACGCTGGGAGCTTTTTTTGCCACAGGCTATTTGGAGATGGCGCGAAAAAAAACCTCTGTGGTCCCTATTCACCCCGTCGTGTAAGCGCAGCGCTCTTTATTTTTCACCCACCCGCCCCTCGTATCGACTGGCCCAACCGCCTCCTCCCGCCGTCCTCAGAGGCCGTATGACTGGCTGTCCGCTGCTAGCACAAAGACAGGGCCAATACGAACGGAAAGAAAAAAATATCACTTGCAATCCCACCCCGGCGGCTCTGCCTTTAAAAATCTGTTTTTGCCGGCGATTTCAAGGCCATATTTATCTGCGGCGTTAACACCGTGTACTCCTTTAATCGGCCTGGCGTAATTGCACTTTGCTTTTCTTTATATCTGTGTCTTCACCCGCACATCCCAGCTCAGCGACTTTTCCACCCCTGTACTCAGAGACCGGGCTGCCTCTACTACACAGCAGACTTCCCACCGAAACACCGGACACGGCATAGCAGACTCCCTACCGAAGCACCGGACACAACACAGCATACTCCCCACCGGACTACACAGCAGACTCCCCACCGAAACACCGGACACAACACACCGCGCAGACATCACCCTTGTCCTGATCTTGTCAGCTGTCTCGCTAGCATAACCTCAGCCCTACACACTCCTTCCAATGGACGAATCCCGCAAGAAGCGCCAGCGCCGCAGCTACAGCTGTGGCATGTGCAAGCTATTGAAGATCAAATGCGATCTCAAATTGCCCTGTTCCCTGTGCGTCCGCTTCAAGCGCGCCGAGAAATGCTTCGAGGATCCGCCGCGCCCTCCCAACGCAGAGGAATTGAACAAGATCAGAGATCGCAAGCACCGATCCCATCGCCGCAAGATCCTGCCGCTCCCAGAGTCAGTGGACGCAAACGTGCGCAACTCCCCCTACTCTGGCCGTGAAGACTCTAGTCGTTGCACCCTGCCCCACTCCCACCGCGCTATACAGCAGAGCCAACCGCAGCCCGCCCAGGCATGCGGCAACCCGCCCAACGACTTTGGCCAGTCCAATTGGAGTTTCGCGTATGCCGTCAACCCGTCAAAGTTCGGCAGCGGTCCTGACCCCAATTCCATCCCCGATGCAGCCCCCTACCCTTCCAACATCTCCCGGCCATTCACGCCCCCCTTCATTGGAACCATCGTAAATAGCATTGGCACTGGCGGTGCCACCAATGGGGCAAGCATTGCCGCCACCGCGCCGGCGCAACGCAAATCGCCTCGCTCTCTCCTGCCCTCTGCAGTAGCCCGTTCCACCGAGCTGCCGTCGCCATTCAAGTCCGTAACGCGATACATTCTCCCGCCCGTCGACACCCAGCCCGACGTCCCCTACGGCGGGGTCAGTTTGCCCGCAAACTACACCGCGTACGCCCCCATCAAACAGCTCAACCACCAGCTGAAGCTTGTCGAGCGCCAGATCGTGGCCTCTAGCCTCTCCATCGTGCAGTTCCCGCAAAGCGATCTCAAAATCGTGTTTGAGTCCTTGCCTCGCGATTTCGATGCGTTCGTGTCGTTGCAAGACAATCTTATTCGCCTACAGGGCGATGAAAACCTGTACGTGTACGACCACAGTGCTATACGCGTGCAATGCGAGCACGTGTACAAGAAGCTTGTGTTGAGCCGAGTGGCGGACCGCGAGCGGCTCACCTCCTTCAGCGGCTTGGAGTTGAGCACCCTCAGCATCATGTATATCATCATGGCGAACGGCGTCGTCATGAATGGCGGGAACGGAGGGAACAGCGGCTCCCGTCTCGCAGGCGAATGGCTAGCGCTTGCCCGCCGTTTCCAGAGCTACATCCCCTTGACCGATACCTTCACCGACATTCTCTACTTGGTCGATTGGTACTTTTTGGTGAAATCGTGTCTCACCAACGCCAACCACATGGACCCGATAGAGTCCGACTTGAAGAGCTTGCTCCACCACATCACCCACAGCCCCGACTTTATGTCCCACATTGCGTGCCCCACGAACTTTTCAACCTTCCCCACGAGTCCAGAGTTTGTCATTGCCGCGCGTTACTGGACCAAAATTCGAATTTCGGACCTTGAGCGCGGGCTTCTCTCGTGCCTGGACCTGTGCTTTGACACTCCGGCTCTTCAGAACACACTCGTCCCCAACAAGTCCTTGATTGAAAGCATTTTCGGAAGCAATCTCGGCGTCATCAAGGACCCCTTGAGCCGCTACAAGCTTAGAGTGTGGGGACTATACTATGAGCGGCCCTGCATGCGCGCCATGCCCGCTTTGCAAATCAAGGCGCAGCTAGACTTTTTGGCAGGGGTCATGGACTATGAGGGCGAAGCCATCCTCGAGTTCGAGTCGTGGTATCGCCGCGCCGTATCGACCCGGCGCTTTGACCATTTCAACTGTCCAGTGCGCGAACGGCTTCTTCTCTACCTCAAGAACCAATGGCTGCAGCTGCTATTTGTGTCATGGATAGTGGACAACTCGGACACCAACCACTTTTCCTCCCTTCCGGCAGCATTCTACATCACCACCATGACCAACTTGTTCAACCACTTCCACGCTCTCAACGAAGTGTGTCAATACCAGCTGGGTGGGTCCCGCGACTTGCTAAGTCACTTGCTCGATGAGATGCGGTACGCAGACTTGGCCCCCATCTTCACTTCGCTAGTGTACATGGCAGTCTTTCTCGTCGCCACAAGCCGACAAGTGTTCAACATTCTGGAAATGAATTTGGTGCTACCCCACTTTAACTTTGCCAAGGTGTTTAGTCGAGTGCAAGACCGCTTCCTTGCAACGTTCGGCTTAATTGCAAAGCACACGCAGCTTTTATCGACGCTTTGTCAGGTGCCTCTCTTCAAACAAACAATGCAACTTGTTCTGGCCCTCGGCGATATCGTGTCGCACTCGTGGCGACTGGGCGAAACGGCCGTGTACGTCATTGAGTGGACATGCGACAAGGACCTGTGGATTCTCTTGAGCGAGTACTATTTTGGCCTGCGCGGTAACCTTGAAAAGTATGTCTTGAATCTAGAAAAGTATTTTGAGCACTTGATCGCGCGTGGACAAGGAGGCCAGGGCCTCGCCATCACGCCGCAAATAATGCTCGACGATAGATTGGTGGATCAGCTTCTGCTTGGATTCACAGGCTTGAAATTGACACCAGATTTAATCCAAGGATACGTTGATTATGTGTTTGGGGTGCCGTACTAGAATTCATGCATTGAGTGATGCTTCTTTTTGGTGCTTTCGGCAATGATCGGGGACAGAGTTATTGGTAATGGCTTTGCGATAGGAGAGTCAATTGTGCGGCGTTGACACATTTCGACCTGATAGTTGCGCTGAAGCATCTTAAACTAGCAGTCCTTGGGCATGGCCGGCAATACTGTTGGCAAACGAGAACTGGAGTCTCTTTTGGTCGATAGCGCTAAAGTGCGGATCCGACGAGATCCGATGTGAGACATAAATCTTGCCTATTGGTACTGGCCAGAATAAAGTACAACTGACAATCTGTTTCTCTCAGCTGATTAATAGTGACTGTGAGCAAAGTTTTCGTGGCTATGCGACACTCGGTGGGCCGGCGCGTCTTGGAGCGCGCCGCGATTTCTCGCCCAATAGTAGCAGATGCCTATCGTTGGCCCGAAACGGTAGAAATTTTGTACATATAGACTGTGAATAATGCAACTACTATGCGTCCACTAGGGTGGCTTCCTTTCTTGCGAATTAACTTGTGCATAATTTTGCGGTGCAAAGTTGGCTTTCCGCACGAGTAAATTGGCCCCTTGTCCTTGTGATAGCACAACAATCACCTATTATTAGCAACCGGGTTCCTCCGGATCCCGAGACTGCGTCGCTCTATACACAAAATCCAAAAACCTATCTCCGTATTTATCCGCGGGAAGTGCCGATGGATTACTGCGGGGATGCCTCACACGATTACACAAAGTCTCGACAAGTTTTGTCAGCGAGTAGCGCGTGAGGCAATCGACAATTCCCATGTGATATTCTTCGTTGGGAGGCGCATCAGTATTGTCGGTGGCGCGGGAGCTTGGTCCCGGGGCGACTTGTTTATCGGCGAGGTTTGGTGTACGGTCCATCGAGTCTATGCGAGAGACTGCCACAAAGAGTGAATAGTCCATGGTGTTTATGCTCTTGAGAAATGCCACATCTATAGATACCTGATGCAAGAAGACGCCTCGTTGAGCGGGCCCCATCTTAAGCGACCTGTTTTGAGCGATCCAGTCCAAGTCCTTGAAGACGACGTCTGATGCTGTGTGTTGCGTTGACGACTGTTGCGCGTAGCGACGAAAAGTTGCCCCCTTGAGATCGAACCTTGTGTATGAGTCCGTGGATTCTGGAAGCAAGTTGTTCATGACAACAAAGTAGATGGTATGCCGTTGGTGACGATGGTTTGACGACAAGAGATCTATCCGGTAAAGACCGTAATAACGTGAAATCAAGGTCAAGGGGTTACTGTCGACAAAGGCGCAGTACTTTTGCAAGTTGCATACGAGGTGATCTCGCTCACCATCCCGAACGGTCTTTATTATCAAGTTGGATTGGGGCCAGCGATAAAAGAACAGTCCGCTCTTGCCGCAGGATGCAGTTTTCAAGAGCCTGGGGGCCGAGTCGATCACCTTGAGGAATTGCGTGGGGCTCATACCAAACTGGGAACGCAAATGATCAAACACTCGCGGTGCATATTCGGTGAATCTGAAATGAGCTTGCCGCGGCGACGTGACCAATGCGCCATTACAATCAAAATCAATCACCTTTTCCCCCGTAAAGTGGGACGCTGAAAGGTTGCATTTTTCGTGTGGATAGCCAGCGATAGCACTGTGCAACCCGGTAAGCATCATATAGCTTGTGATGTTGCTTGTGATGCCATGATCTGGTTCCAAAGATTCAATTTGTGACGGCAATTTTGGGCTCTGTTCATCCATTGGTCCTTGTAACGTCATTTCGACCTTGTTTTGTAGGATAGGATCGGTGTCGATACACTCTTGTCCAGCTTTATCTGCTGATATAGAGTGGCGCGACTTTTCAACAAGCAAAGCAGGCGACTGATTTAGCGGGTCATGACTGGACTGCATCCCGTCACCACCACAGGTCTTGGAATCGTCAAATATTGTCGCAGATGGGGGTATCCAGTTCATCGCGGCAGGCTTGAAAGTCTGCGCTATTAACAAAGACTTTGGTACCTCACCCAATAATTCAGACGTGGAACTCTGTGGGATCGATGCCAACTCTGAATTGTGGTGTTTACGGAATTGAATGCCCAGAAAGGCTTCACTTGAGCGAGGGAGCCCCGTTTTGTCTTGACCGTCATGATGGTGCTTGGGCTTGCTAAACTGTGATATAATCAATTCCCTTTCGTGGTTGAGTATCAAAAATCCAATGCTCTGCCCATCGATAGAGTCGTTCCATGCATGGTCCAGGATAATTTCTCGCTCATGGTTGAGGACTAGCACACGTAAACTTTGATGTTCTTCATCTCTTGACAGTAGGGAGCTACCGCGAGACACTAGTCCGATACTGCAGCTGTCGGTAGTTGTCGAACTAACACCGCTAATGGAACTCTCAAAGTTCTGTGATGGGATTGGCGAGCATACCACGGTATCAGCGATGGCGGAAGAGTGGTGTGCTGTGCACATTTCAACGTTTGTGTGCGTACACTCCTTTGCAGTAGCGAGGAATTCATGACTAGGATCCCCGCCAGCGCCCACAAATCCTTCATAATCGGGGTCTTTGGTCATGATAGCGCGACAAATCATACTCTGTCCGGCCACCGTAAATGGCTGCAAAACTCATGACGTGCAGGAAATCTTTTTACGCACGCCTACCATCCGAGTAATTAGCGAGGATAGCGCCACATGAGAGCGTAAGACTAGATTTAGAGCAGAAAGACATTCTTGCGCCCTACATATGCGGACAAGAGAATCCAGCCCTCATTCTCCTTGGAGAATTCACCAAAACAGGTTGTCCTAATTTTACGGATTGTAAATTACCCCTGAGCTCTGCCTAGAACACCGTTGTGAACCTTGGGCCGCGCGCAAATGATTAAAATATCTCGCAATTACCAGCGTGCATAGTAAGATGCGCGTATAGCCTCTGAGGCCAGTGGCACAAAATGATGATCTCGTAAAGAGTGTAGGTGGCACATTTCCGATAGTATGAAGCGTTGAAATCTGAAGCCTGGGCATGTGAATGTGAAGTGCGGGGTAGCCACGATCATTCTGTCTTTTGTCAACGGTTGCGATGCATCTTACAGGGCGGCCCTAGATCCAATGTGGCGGAGTAGTCTCGGATGTGCATGACCACAGTTTCACCTTCGCCGCAGAAGCTCAGCCACGCCCGCCTCAGGCAGCCAAGACTCTTACTCACCACACACAGACACGTACCACATTCGCCACGTACCGAGCCACGCGCTTAGAAACGACGCTACTAATGAAGCTTTGGGAAATGGACGATATTTTTCGGGTGAGACATGTCGCTGTACGAGGTGGAATACCGCAGGATATTTTTTCGCCGCTAAATTAGCCTAGATTTCGCTTATATAATAAAACGTCATCGCTTCCTGGATATTTTATTTTGTTTTGGGCGAATTATTTTCTAGACCGGGCGGTGCGTTTGCTACGACTTGTACCGAAAATGCTACGCGCGCGGCAGCGGATATTTCAGGCGCCGCCGCAGCATTTGTATCCGTGAAAACACATTCTGCATTGCTGGCTTCTCTTCCATCGGCCACTTTTCCTCTCTGATCATGTCACTATTACCCGCGTGGGTAGTCGTGTTGGTGGCTTTGCTGTCCCGCGCGTTGTCTGCACTGAATTCCCACGCCGCTAAACCTGCAGCTCATGTCCTGTTCGATTTCGAGGTGTTTCACGGCGATTCCAGACAAGCTCTCTCTCCGAGCGACCAGGACCCCCTTCGCTTTGTCAAGCGTGACTCGGCCTCTGTAAAACTCGTCAACCAGCAAACCTTTTATCTCGTTCAGCTACAGATTGGCTCCAATAAGGACCAAGTGGGTGTTTTGTTGGACACTGGCTCTTCGGACTTGTGGATATCATCGTCCCGCGTGGCCTGTTCCAAGGCCGTTGGATCCAACAGTGCTTTGCGAGATTTGGCCTTGCCTCACGGGGAACCCATTAACCTGCCGCTGGATAGACCGCTCGGCAAGCGTGATGTGGTGTTGGCGGGAAAGTGGACACCCAGCCAAGCAGATCCGGCTCAACCTGAAGCGGAGTCCGCTATCAGAGCCGGCCATCTTCGACGTGACGTGCAATTGGGACAAGCATGGGCCAAAGACGACTCTGTTCCTCTCGTCAGCGGCATGCACCAAAAAGCCTTTGCTACCCGGTCTGCGCTGGGCGCTTCATGCACCCAATACGGGTCCTTCAACACTGAAGGCTCGCAGTCTTTCAAGAGAAACTCGCTGGCTCCGGCCTTCAACATTCTATACGCCGACAACCTGGGTGCAAACGGGATCTGGGGAACCGACACTGTCTACCTCGGCGATACGAGTGTCCCAGGGTTGCTGATGGCCGTTGCCAATTCTACCAGTAGTAACGTCGGGGTTTTGGGAGTGGGCTTGATGGCGTTAGAAACAACCTACCACTCTTCTGGATCCTCTTCGTACACATACGAAAACTTGCCCTTTAGGATGCGGAGCCAGAAAATCATCAACAAGGCACTCTACTCTCTCTACTTGGGCAAGGCAACCAGTCAATCGGGCGTGATTCTATTCGGGGCAATCGACGCGGCAAAGTTCTCGGGCCAGTTGATGACGGTGCCCGTCGTGCTGGCTACCCCTCTTAACAATGCCAAGCCCATGCGATTGGAGATTGCTGTCAACGGAATGTTTCTTGATGGCGCATCGGGTAATGTCACCGTTCTGTCGAACACGTACGCGGCCTTACTTGACCTGGGAACCACTTTTTCGTACCTCTCGCAGCTGCTTTTGACAAAACTCGGAGACACATTGGGAGCCCGATACCTGTCGTCGCTCTCAGCATACATTATGAGCTGCAATGTCGACCCGAAAGCCTTCCTCGTGTTGAATTTCAGCGGTAAAGAAATCAGAGTGCCTCTTCTGGACTTGGTGGCGCAGTATTCAAACCTGGGCTGCTTCCTCCTGATTTTGCCCCTGACAAGTGCTTACCTCGTGTTGGGCGATAACATTTTGCGCAGCATGTATGTGGTGTATGACTTGGAAGATTACGAGATATCAATCGCGCAGGCATCGTATTCTACCAACGAGGAAATCAAGGAAGTAACTTCTTCCGTGCCTGATGCTACAAGGGCCCCTGGGTACCTGTCGGGTGCCGTAATAGGGCTGGCCTCAGAGGGCCCAGCCTCCTCCCTGTTCACCACGGCAGCATACACCTGCGGGCCCTTGAAACTTGGCCGCTGCAAAAAATCCCTCGCGACCAGTATTATCACACAGCTGTCCCTCTCATACTGGGTATACCTCGCGTTGGGCGCGATAGCGGCGCTCGTCCTCTTTTAAAAGAAAAGAGAGCGCGGTACGACGTGCATGCACCGCGGATTGATTGAGTCCTTGTCGCTCTCAATTGCTAAACTCTACCATCATTTTGCATTACAAATGGACTGAAGAGGCTGATGAGGATGCCAGCCTCGCCAAGTCCTTGCTTATTTATTTCTTTATCCTTGACCGGCCAAAGTGTTGCACGCTCGAGCGGACATGGTCAAGATATAGCTATCACGGCGCATTGCTTGCGAAGCGCACCTCGTAAATACTAAAATTTCGATAAAACTTGACTTTGGGGCGGAGATCGCCTCAGCATTGAATGCTTGGAATCTCACGTCAGCAACTACCACAATCTGGTCCGGCCTAGCGGCACGCACAGTGTTCAAGCTATTCAGCGTATAGGCTATGACTTGAAGAAATTGTTAACTTGGAAAGTGACTCCGGCGGTGCTTGCGTTGCGGTGTGACGACACTTGCCCAAACAGGAAATCAAACAACAAAAATCCTCCGATTGTTTCTTACGTAACGCAATTTTCTCCTTTCGGTTAATAAGCTTCCTGCATATACACACAAGCGGCAAATTTCCGGGTACCCGCCAAAGTATTGGCCGTAGTTTCATTCCGCGGCGGCTCGCTCTAGTGATTGGAGCTTGACTTCTTCGCAACCAAACTAGATCAGCCATGCCGTATAGAAAGTAAGTAACGATATCGAACGGTGTTTAAAAAAGAGCAAATCTAACTCTATCCCCCCCAGCAATTCAGATCTTCCTCAGGCCAATCCCGACTCGGACACCCAGAGTCCCGACTCTGATAACCCCATTCCTCGGTCAAACGACGTATCCTTCTCTTCCTTTTTTGATCGCTTCTTGCTGGCGTTTCGCGGTAACTCTTCTACAACTCTGACTTCGTCTATGTCTGATACCGTGACCCCAAACGCCATTCTGGAGAATGATAACCAGGCCTCTGAGCGCAGCTCCGTCACCACTCTGCAAGATATTAGAACAATTTTGATCTCGCTCCACTACTTATTCTCAGACCAGGGCGATCCGCTTCATCCGAATCGCCTGGGATCCCTCATCATATCTATTCCCAACAACTCGGTGAATCGCGACCCCCGTGTAATCCAGGAAATTGTCCGCCTCGCGACCCGCATGGCCTACTCCAACATCACCCACGGCCTTTCACTTCATCGAGGTGTTGATAAACAAGTCTTTGACTCTTTTCCCATGGTCACCTGTCCTCCCGACTCATGTAGCTGCCCTATATGCTTTGAATGCTTCGACGCCGTGGAACCGCCCGTGGTTGTTGATGATAGTGATGATCGTGGGAATGACTTCATCGAGTCAGTTATGAAGCGTCGCAAGCTTTCACCTGAACCAAGCAGTGAAGAGTCCGGCTATTCGACACCTATCGACTTGGCCACCCATATTGCCACTACAGAAGTGGTCCCTCCCGTTATGACGGAGCCCGAATACCCTGTTCCTCCCGTTTCAAGAGGCGACGAGATGGATTACGATTCAGAGCCTGGAAAGATCGAAAGCAAAGAATACGACCACGTTGCAGTCGAAATGCCGTGTAAGCACGTTTTTGGCCGCAATTGCCTCCACGAGTGGCTCAAAAACAACTCAACATGCCCATTGTGCCGTCAACCTGTACCTCGAGGCAATCCCTCTTCAACTGCGCCAAATACCTCGCCAGAGTCTTCAAGACCTATGGGACATCCTGAGATCTTTGATGCATTCGTCAATAGAAATGCCGGTAGCGACATTCGCTATTTCACAGTCCCCACCCCGAGCTCTGTTCCAAGCAATCATGAACCGTCTTTTGGCGAAATGGGTCAGAATTTCTGGACTAGAAGCGACTCTGAGAGTAACCCCACTTCCTTAGACGAAACTCTTAGCTTCGTGTCGCTGGCCCGTGCGCATCTCTTGCGTTTCTTGCGCAGCCCCGAGAACCAGGCTGGTACTCCGGATCTTTACCCTCCTAATTTGCACCGAGAAGGAGAGGGCGAGGCTGGTCAACAGGCGAATGAAGAAACTGGTCAAGAGGCGCAGGAAGATACTCCTCTACAAATGCCGGCAGAGATTAGTCTACAAGCACATGACGAGACTGACAGAGTGCTGCACAATGATAATTCGCCAGCACAGAATGAGCGCGGGGATAGCAGCTTGGACAGGAGACACGAGGAGTTTGAAGAGCAAGACCACATACATCAAAGTGGTAGCAACTTGACTGGGATCAATCAGGAACATCCATCAAATGACCCAGAAGATGGTAATAGTGGAAACATATGATTTTGAGTGCATCCCAATGTGCCACTTTTCACTATTTGTTCCTCCTGATAACGAATGTTTCTCTTATTGATGATGTGGTTCTCAAATTTCATTGTAGCTCCTCCAGGAGCTTTTTTCGCTCGCAAGTTATCTTCAAGTTTGCTACTAATACCTTGGCATACTTGCATTTCTGCACACCATTTCTCTTTGCGGCTTGTGCATTCTCTACCCACGTTTAGTCCATCAAAAATAGTGTGATCGGTAATCGCTTGCCTTCACGCGCGCCTATCGCTACATATATATTTATACCCCTGATGCATTCCTCATGATGCTGTAGTTTCACTGCGAAATCTTTCCACACCACGCGTATAAGGTGCACCTTGCGAACTTGATGATTTATTGGGTAACCGATGCAGTGCTGAATTGGCCATTATCTTAAAGCAGTTGCACGACAATAGCCATAAACGAGTAGCTCGGCTTAAGTGGATGCATATGCTTTACAACATTAGTTACTTGCTTGTTGGGTAAATACAGGCGTAAATAATGTTTCAGCAGCAAGTCCCAAGCATTCCCTGCTCACGAAAAGAACTTGGAATACTTTTCTCTTTCGCGACGAGCTTGTTGCTCAATCAAATTCTCACAACGCTTCTGCTCCTGGGTAATTGATACATCTGCCGGCGCATGTTTCGCCGCTTCGGCCAAGTCCGCTTTTGCTTCCGAATATTGCTTCATCGCGGCATACGCTCTGGCGCGACGATAGTGAGCCTTGGCCTTGTCTCGTGGCGACAAATTGGGCATATCTACAGCGTACAGTGCAAAGTCTATAGCTTTCGCGTGTTCGCCAACTCCATAGTGAGAGAGAGAAAGGTTGAGAAAAAGCGCCTTTTTCATCTCCATGTACTTTTTATGCCACTCCAAATCGACCTCCGCATCAGGTATATACTCCATGAGATACCGCAAGCACTTTTTGTACTTTAATATTGCCAGACGCTTGTCTCCCTTGGTGAGCAAGATTGTTCCCAGCTCTTTTATAGCAAGGCATGCATTGTAAACCGACATTGAGGATTCCTGATCGATATTTGAATCATCTTCCGGGTATTCCTCGTAGCAATCACCGCCGATAGTGTCGTAACTAGCGTTATAAATTGGGATGGGATCGTCCTCCTTCCACTCGCCGCAGTCGACAATAATAATCTTGCATTCAGGACGAGGTGAGTGTTCGCGGTCTGTTTGGACCCTCTCCATTTCGCGAACAACCGACTTCCCATGCACTACTCTTCCCACCACCACAAACTCGCCTTCCGAGCTTGGCTGAGACTTTGTTGTAATGAAAAAACGGCAAGCGTCAGGCTCTAACAGGGACATGTGTACGTTGAATGGAGTATCGAGCTTTCGGTAGGTATCTTTTATTGGCTGGGTATCAGGACATGCGGTAGTCTTTGAATCGACCGTTTTGGAATCAAAGGTGTTCAGAATAGAAGTTGCCGCTTCTGTGTCATTCGGTACATGATTTTCTATAGTATTTGAGTGACTAGTCGCGCCGCCGGCGGCGACCATAAAGTTTTGCACGACGCGATGGAACTCAGTCTTGCGTAATGTATTGTCTTTATTGGTACAATATCTGAAAAAGAGTGACGCAGCATTTGGTGATAAGTCGTTATACAACTCAATTACTGTTCTGCCGGTAGGCTCGCCTCCTATCTCAATGTCCAAGTAAACGTGAGGACGAACTGGCTCAATTTTCATGGCGTAAGTTTTGCATCAATTCATGATTTTTACAAAATAAGCTCTGAATGCTATAATATAGTTTTAAAGCGGCCTCACATCATGTGATATTATAATTTTAAAGCGGCCTCCCATAAAGTAATAATATAGATTTAGAAGAGTAAGTGGTAAAGAGATAATATCGCTTTAAGATCTAACGAAAGGGCTCACGGAATCGCCTTCATCGCAGCAGTGATTCAGTGTTAGCGTGGATGCTTTCTCTCAAATCTATGTATGGGGCAATACGCTCCCCTGCAGGAAAAATTGTACTATCGCCATACAACTATGCTTTCTACAGTGTAGCCTCCGCGCTGATAGCACGGGCTGCCGAAAATGTCAATGCCTTGCTAGAGACCAACGATAAATCCTCCTATATTCTCGCACAATATATCCCCGAACCCGCTAGGAATGCATTCTTGGCATTGCGTGCATTCAACTATGAGATTAGTCGAATCAGCGAGTCAAAATCATTGACGGGCGCGCAATCACCAATGGGAGTTTCCGCCAGCGACTTGAAATTCAAATTCTGGAGCGACCAAATTACCAAGGTGTTTTCTAGTTTAGACTCATCTAGCAGCACCATAGGAGAGCCCATATCTCTACTATTGAGAGATGCTCGCCACCAGGGCCTCAATTTGGAGAGTAGCTATTTTTTCCAGTATTTGCAAACGAGACGCCGCTTTGTGCGCGATCCCCAATTCTCTTCCATCGCCGATATCTGTTCATATGGCGAAGGGACGTACTCCCAGCTCAACTACGCCACCCAGGCACTTTTGTTGTCTCCAAGTATATCTCCGAGTGTCATTTCGCTTCTAGAGTGCGATCCCACGCTTCCAGCGCTAGTCAGCGACTTGTCGGCACACCTTGGCCAGGCGGCCGCATTAGGTCTGATGATTTTGGGATGCCAGTACTATGTATCCCTGCGAAATACGGTTACATTGCCAATAGATATTATGGCACGCCATGATGTGTCGCAGGAATTAGTAATACAATTTCTACAAGGCCACTTGAAAGGCAATACGAAGCTGGAGGAAGCACGCGATAAATTGAGGGAAGTCGTGTTCGAGGTATCTACTGCTGCCAATGACCACATCTTAAGTGCGCGTAAAAAGTTGGGGGATTTAAAGGCAGAGATTAAACGGACGGTGACTATGAACAATACAGATCCAATAATATCGCAACGAGCAAGAAAGTGGCGGCGAGATATTCCTGACTGTTTGATGGTTCCGCTTTTAACTGCAGCACCTATCACCTTATACCTTGAGAAACTCGAGCGGTGTGACTTCGATATCACTCATCCCGCAATCGCGCGCAAGGAATGGCGGTTGGCATGGAAGTCCTTCACGAGTTATTACACGAGGAATATCTAGTTATTGATTAATCTTTTTAAAGCGATAATCACATGATCTCATGAACCTTATATGCAGAACCGAGTTAATTGACACTTTTCGGCAGTGGCCTACGAAGAAACCAGGTTGTGGCCACTTTATTAATCATACGTTTGGTAGCAGTGAGCGGATAAAGACTTTACAAAGTTACATATATGCATTCAAAAGCGAGCGCCTCCAAGCTCCTGGCGCTGGCTAGTATCGATAATGTTTCCGTCATCATCAACTACTGTTTGCTCATTTCGTCCGCCATGCGTCGTTCGTCTCGCTGGTCTCAGGGTGGTGTCGCTGCTATCTTATCGGGTGGCGATATCTTTAGAAAAACTCTTGCTCCAAACGAGAACTCTCTCGCGCTTCCTGGCAATCAGACAGGCCCAGGCTCGGGTGGTTACTCTCTCGGTCCTACCCCGTCTAGTCAGGGATCTGACGACAACCCTCTTTATTCCACGTTCTTACAATTGAAGGCTATCTTGGTCGAACGAAGTGCTGAAAACCTTGATGTCGACTTACTTACGGTGCTACAACCATTTCTTCTTACCATAAAGTCGCCCCTGACCAATGGTGCTATCACAGGGTTGGCATTGGACGCTATTGCTAAATTTATCTCGTATGGTCTTATCAGTACCGACTCCCCGCGTGTACATACTTTGTGCGTTTCAATAGTCTCTGCCTTGACTCATTGCCGTTTCGAGGCCGCAGACCAAAACTCTGACGATTCCGTTTCCTTCAAAGTGTTGCGACTCTTGGAACGGCTCATGGTTTCGGAATTTATCAACTATATCCCAAACTCAAGCGTATCGGAAGTTGTACAAACTTGTTTATTGGTAACTTGCAATAAGAAACGGAGCGAGGTATTGCGAAGAGCAGCGGAAATGGTCTTGCGTAACATTACAGAATCTATCTTTGCCATGGTCTCTCAATTACCCCCTGACTCGGCAGATGCTAATGACTTGCCTCTGAATTTCGACAATGCTACCCTAGCCATCGATCCCATGGGTGGTGATGCTTCCAACGAGGTGTCAATGACTCTTGACAATACCACATTGAACGACTTGCCTCAGAATCTCGAGAACGCTAACTTAAATGACCCTACTCAGACTGTCGGAAATGCTCTTTCCACCGATGCTATCGATGGCGACGCCTCCAGCCAGCGGCCAGCCGCTGAGTCTGTTTTTGACAAGCATACTCTTGCAAGTAGTAGACAGTCTCTTGAGTCTGAGGCCCCTAAAAACGGTGACTCTGATAGTGACCAAGAAGAGCGTTTTGGGGTGGCGTGCATACACGAATACTTGGGGATTCTAGTGTCCATCATTGCCCCCTGTAATCTGCATCAGCATATGGAAAGTACTCGCGTCTTCGCTCTTGATTTGATTACGACCGCCCTTGAAGTCGCCGGCGACTATATTCCACAACACGCCTGCCTACTTGGGCTCGTGGCTGACCCTATCTCAAAGCACATATTGCAGATCATCACCACCACTGACTCGCCCGTATTATTGCGGGCTGCGTTGCAGGTTTTCTCTACTATGCTGGTGGTTATGCCTCAACACTTGAAGTCTCAGTTGGAATTGAGCATCACCTTGGCCTTAAACTCCATATTACCGCAGGACACGTCTAATGCAAACGACACTATAAAGGGCGCTAGCAACTTAAACAGGACGCCCTTGGCCAAGGAAATGATAATGGAGCTGTTGTCTCTATTGTGGGCGCGGTCTCTGGAGTTTTTTGTAAGGCTATTTATCGACTATGACTGCGACTTTGACCGCTCAGATTTGGCGATCAAAGTGATAGAGACGTTGTGCAGCCTCTCGCTGCCGGCGTTCAGCGCCGGACTTACTGACGCCATGCCCTCGATGTGCTTGGACAGTATTATGTCGTTTGTCTCGGGCGTTAATGCCCGCACAAAGTTCGCCACGGAAACCTCTAGCTCAGAGCCTCACATTCTCTTGCAGAATAAGGCAAAGAAGACTTGCTTTACCAGCTGCACCAGCACCCTCAACGAGAACCCCAAGGCTGGGATAAGTGCCTTGGTAGAAAATGGATTTTTGAAAGACCCGTCCAACACGACCGAGTTGGCAAGTTTCTTTTTTAATAAATCTGGCCGCTTGAACAAAAAAGTATTGGGCGAATTTCTTGCAAAACCATCAAATACCGTGTTGTTGCAAGAATTCATCGACTTGTTTGAGTTTTCCAATCTTCGAGTGGACGAGGCGCTCCGCATCATGTTAAAAACTTTTAGGCTACCTGGTGAATCGCAACAGATTGAGCGGGTAGTAGAATTGTTCTCCAAGCGCTACGTCGCGTGCCAGGAAAAGCTGAACAATCACCGAGACTCGGACCCTACTCGCGAACAAGTGCGGCCCAGTCAGGATGCGGTGTTTGTGTTGCTGTATTCAATCATTATGCTTAACACAGACTTGCACAATCCGCACGTTAAGAAGCAGATGCTTTTGGATGACTATGCTCGTAATTTGCGCGGCGTTTACAATGGCAAGAATTTCCCTACCTGGTACTTGTCTAAAATCTACAACTCCATCAAAGATCGTGAAATTATCATGCCGGAAGAACACCACGGCACCGATAAATGGTTTGACGACGTGTGGCACAATTTGATTAGCTCTCTGCTGCAACTGCTGCGGATTGAAGATTCGAATACGGCTCTCACGGCAGCGCAAATATGCGAGTTTGATCGGGTCTTGTTCGAAGGAGTGATCGACACAATTATTGCTACACACATCAAGGTTTTCGAAAGTTCCACCGATGACCACGTTATCAGCCGGCTAATGTCATCGATTGACAAATGTGGCAATATTTGTCTTTTCTATCATATGGATGCGGCCGTCGATAAGCTCTTGGCGTTGTTATGCGATTTGACCATGCTTGGTCTGAAAAACGCCAAGCAGCAGAGGATAGACGATGTTAATGGTGGCGGCAGTAGCAACACTATCGCAATGCCACTCACCCAAATAACCATTGACACTCGAGATGAGCCGATTGTGCTCGGTGAGACCGCGGTGTGGTTCGGCCGTGATTTCAAGGCGCAGCTTTCATTGGTTGTGTTGTTCCGCCTCTGCCGCAAAAGTGGATGCAGAGTTATGCCCCTGTGGAAATACGTGATCCGAATTATACTCGTCTTGTTTGAAAACTGCTTGCTTGAGCCCAATTTATTCCGAGATTTCCAGAACAAGATCCGCATGGTCAAGATTGCGGCTGTTAAACCGTTGCATGTGATTAAACGCGTCAAACCAATGAACAATACGAGCTTTTTGTCCACCTTTCTGTCTTTCTTGAAGAGCTACTCTGATGATTCACCGGAGCCGACCGACCTTGAAATTGAGTCGGCCTTATCCACTATTGACTGTGTGCATCTGGTGCATATCCCTTCCATTTTTGAAGGAGTTTCAAAGACACTGGCCGAGAATTTGTGTGCGTTTGTGAAGCTATTGATTGCATCAGTACCTGATTTCAGCGAAAGCTCCAAAAACTTTTACGAAAGTGAGATTTCGTTTATTGTGGAAATTGCCGTATGCTTCTGCCTATTGCTGAATGATCAACTGCTTATTGACGAAGTGTATGCCAAGCTCGCGTTTGCGCACCTTTCCAATGAAGCTGCTTTGAGGATTTTGACATACAAGGTATTGCTAATCAGGCGCAGCGGAGTCCCCGCCAATGTCCATTCTCTTGTTGAGGAAATTTCGAGGTTTAACAAGGAAGTAGTGTGCAAGCACGGATCCCATCTTCTACAGCCCCTTCTTTCGCTTGTTGACGATGAATTTCCCATGTGTGGAGCTTTGTTGGAAAGTGAGCACTATTGGCGCGTGTTGCGATTCTTTGTGAATGACGACGTCAATGCACGGGATATTGTGAGCTTTGTGCAGAGTCTATCTAAAGACTCCCTGCGTTTAATAACACCACAAAATAGCACGTTTATTCTAGGATTACTTGATGAGGTATCGTCAGTGGGTGCAGTGGTTCCGCTGCCGCCAAAAAATTCGACCCAGATGCCCTTCTCGGAGCAAGAAACGGCTAGATTCGATGGCTTAATTGAGTTATCCAAAGATTCGATTACCACCACAGTGCTGCTCCTCCAGGCTTGCGACAATAGCAAGATCTTTTTGAGTGATCCCACTTTCCCAATTGTTCAAGCAATTGCACACCAATGCTTCAACCCATGTCGTACGATTCGGGATTTTGCTACGAAGAACTTGACGCAGGTTATTATTACGCTAGACATTACGAATGAGGGATCTAGCCCGGTCGGGGTCTTTGACTATGGTCTTTTGCCCTTGTTGCTGGAAATCTTCAAGCCAGAAGTGAGGCAAACTGATGTGCCGGGGTTCCACGATACGCAATTGAAGGTCTTGTCCTTGTTTTGCAAGGCACTCCTCAAGTTTTTCAATAGTATGAGGAGTGAGAATGTGGAGCGCATTTGGATTAGTGGCTTGGAGTTTTTCAATTCCTTCAAGGTTAGTATCAGCGAAATGGACGCTGAAAAGGCACAGGTAAGCTTGGAATTTATTGTTGAAATGATCAAGAATGTGGTGTTGGTGTTGCGCGAGTCCCGAGAGGTGGCCCCACAGAGCCTATGGGATCTGTCGTGGCAGAAGCTCCAGCCCTCGTTCCCTGAATTGGAGCAAGTGTTTGCCAAGATCAGCGAACCGGAAACGCCGGCTGCTGCAGAGCCTGAGCCCGCGGAGCCTGTGTCTGCTGCGATTGAGCCATCTGTGAGTGAGCCCGCCGTGAGTGAGCCATCTGTGAGTGAGCCAATACCAAGTGAGCCGATACCGAGTGAGCCAATTCCGAGTGATTCCGCTGTGGCCGAGCCCTCCGTGAGTGAGCCGACCCCGATTGAGCCCTCCGTCAGTGAGTCACCAAACAACACGAAAGATGCCAGCAAGTGACGAAAACCAGGAAATCATTAACTGTAACTACAGGTGTAGTTTAGAAATACTGCAGTAGGATTCAGTAATATTATTTTTGAACTGTGATTATTCTTAAAGCACCACAACTACGGTGAACTAGACAAGTCGCGACCTGCACATAATCGGAAACTCTGGTTGCCCGGCGAATCGCACTTCAGTGGAACGCGTCGCATCGTTCCATATAATACGCGTTATTGCACATTGGACGCGTCGCTTTTAAAGAAAAACGCGTCTCCTAGATACACATTGAATGTTGAGGACGTGCACGAGTTTAAAGCATTATCATTTTCCATCCTTTCTTCCTCGCCTGATCTATCCTTATAAGATGTCTCAACAGTCTATAGCTCGCTTCTTCAGTACTAAGGCTCCTAAAGACTCTACCAAAGTTACTGACACTGCTGAAAATACCACATCTACCACAACCCCCAAGAAAAGACCGCGTTCACCTTCTCCTACCCCCGATCCCGAGACATGTCAAGCTACAAAACGCGTCGCCGGCTCTGAACGCGTCCTGAATGCTACACAACCAGCAGGTTCCGATAAATCGTCTATTCCATACGCTTCATTGTGTTCCTTATACGATAAAGTCGAATCGGAATCTTCTCGTTTGAAAATTGTTGCCCTTGTCGCCGATTTTCTCAAATCCGTTCTCGACCAAAGCAACCCTGATACTCTCACTAAAACAGTGTACCTTCTCGTCAACCGCTTGGGACCCGATTATGAGCCAGATTTGGAGTTGGGTTTGGGTGAGTCACTTCTTATCCGCGCTATCTCCGAATGCTATGGTAGGCCACAATCTCAAATCAAGACTGATTTCCGGGCTGAGGGCGATTTGGGCAAGGTCGCCCAAGCTTCAAGAAAGCAGCAGCGCGCAATGTTCAAGCCGCCACCACTCCATATTAACGGTGTGTATGAAACACTCTTTGCTATTGCCAAAGCCACTGGTGCCAACTCGCAAGCCCGTAAAATCAGTCTCATCACCAAGCTTTTGACCGCGTGTGACGCGCTGCTGCTGGAAGCAAAGTTCGTAGTGCGGTCTCTAGAAGGCAAATTGCGTATTGGTTTGGCCGAAAAGCTGATATTGATAGCATTGGCGCACGCGCTAGTTATGCATCAAGGACCAGAGAAAATCTCAATGACCGATGCCGAGGAGGTGGTGCGAGAGGCCTATACGCGCTTGCCCAACTATGAGTTGTTGATCAAAGCGGCATGTGACCATGGCGTAGCTGATTTACTCGCTCATTGTACTGTTACTCCTGGGGTTCCGCTTAAGCCTATGTTGGCAAAACCCACAAAGTCAATTGGCGAAGTGCTTGATCGATTCCAGGACCAAGAGTTTTCCTGCGAGTACAAGTACGACGGAGAACGCGCCCAGGTGCACCTTTTGCAAGACGGGTCCGTCAAGATCTACTCGCGCAACTCTGAAGATATGTCACAGCGATACCCGGACCTTGTATCAATCGTGAAAAGCTTTCTCAGGGCGCAGTCGGAGAAACTGGACAGTAACTGCTCTCCAACGATGATTTTGGACTGCGAGGCGGTCGCATGGGATCGCGAAGCCGAGAAGATTCTTCCCTTTCAAGTGCTTTCCACCCGTAAGCGGAAAGACGTGAACGAGAGCGATATTAAAGTACACATTTGTCTTTTTGCATTTGACTTGCTCTATTTTGACAAGCAACCGCTCTTGACGCAATCTCTCGGTGAGCGTCGAAAGTTGATGGAGCAGCAACTTGCAACGATTCCCGGCAAGTTCCAGTTCGCCACTTGCAAAACGTCGTCCAACCTCGACGAGCTCCAACAATTTCTCGACCAGCTGGTGAAGGATTCGTGCGAGGGCCTAATGGTGAAGATGGTGAATGGCCACGAGTCCTATTACGAACCATCCAAGCGGTCGCGTAATTGGCTTAAATTGAAGAAGGACTACCTTGAGGGCGTGGGCGACTCGCTCGACCTTGTGGTGATCGGTGCGTATTACGGCAAGGGCAAGCGTACCGGCACCTATGGAGGGTTTTTGTTGGCATCGTACAATGACGAATCAGGTGAGTACGAGACTACTTGCAAAATCGGCACCGGCTTCTCCGAAAAGGACTTGAGCGAGTTGCACGCCAAGCTCTCGCCCACCGAGATTGAGACCGCGAAACCGTACTATATCTACGATAGCAAAAACCCTAGCGCGCAGCCCGACGTGTGGCTCGCGCCGACGGCAGTGTTTGAAGTGTTGACTGCCGACTTGTCCCTCAGCCCGGTGTACAAGGCGGGCCACCAGCAGTATGGAAGGGGGATTCTGTTGCGGTTCCCGCGGTTTTTACGATTGAGGGAGGATAAGGCGATCGAGGATGCCACTAGTCTGTCGCAGGTAATGGAGTTTTACGAGCGGCAGCTGCTGGTAGACAAGAATTAGTAGGGTTGTGCCCACAATAGGAATGGAAAGAAAGACTTGAAATTACACAGAGTACCTAGCCCGCAAGCAGCAAAAGCACATCATAAAGTTCAAAGCACCATGCCTTGAACGGGTAAAAATTATTAGGAAAGATCAAGGGTATACGGACATGTCCATCAAGAGTTGTGTCGATTTTCGCGCACGCGCCGAGAAATCTTTTCGGCCAAAGTCAAATTACTAAAGGCCGTATCGCGCGACAGGGCCAGCAGCAGCGGCGTCAGGTCCAGCAGCAGCATCAGCGCCGCCAGGAACAGCAATGCCTGGTCTTTGTTATGGTTGTCATTATGGGTATCAGCCTTGTTGATGAGGGGTGGATAAATTTTTTCAGCGTCCTCATCTTCATGGCGAGACCATGCCGCGCGTTGAGTCACCATACCGAAATCCGAAAATAAGGGTATATTGCTCAAGTCATTGTCTGAGTTCATCCGGGAAATGCCGTCCAGTACGGAGGATGAGTGGTGCTTGTCAAGGTGCGGCCTTGAATCCGGGGTAACGGCATCGGCGCGCAGCGCCACCGAGTTGCGCTTTTGGCGCTTGCGACTGGCCATGAGCCGCTGGCGGACCTGCGCGGTTTTTATTTCCTCCTCCTCGTCACTATCAACGTAAGGCACCTTGTCGCCAATGTTGAGACGGTCTTTCAAGTCGAGCAAGTTGAAGTCATCGGGGAAGAGTTTGGGACCGAAATCATTAACGAGCTCGGTAATTTCGCGCAGCAAGTCGCACCGGAGGCGTTTCAATTCGCGAACCGATGATCCTGACGTGATGGAGAGGTAGAGTGGCCGGATAGCCTTGAACTTGTCGAGCCCTTGCTCGCCCGTGATTAAGGCTGCGTAGGTCACCAGGACCCCGCACATGTACAAAACAAGCCAAATCAACCACAAGTTGTGGTGGGCGAAAATGTGGTGGCGGTAGCAGTAAAAAGTGCCGATTGAGGCGTAGAAAATGTAGACGATGGGGGCAATGCCCATGGACACGAGAATTTTCCAGGTAGCGACCACGTCGTTGGCCTTGATTTTGACGGTGGAGTTTGCGAGGGCGGCCCTGGCCTTGCTTTTCGAAATGATTTTGGAGCTGACAAACACTGGAGAGAACAAAATGACGCCCGGGAACGCCAAGCACACAAAGAAGAGTAATTTGAAGACGGAAATCACGAGCACGGGCAAGAGGCGGAGTTTGTGCTGCGACACGTCACAGCTTTCAACGTGGTGGTCGGGCAATCTCAAGTCGGAGAGCAATTGGTTATAGTGGAGGATGCGGCGTTTGACTTGCTGGACTCTTGGCTCGTTTTGGAAGGTGGTATATCCCATGACGAGTCTCCGATTCATTTCGACAATCAAGGGGAGCGGCAAGTGCTGTGCGAAATTGCCGGCGTAGAGGCGGCGTGCGGCCTGCACCACGAGCAAGGTGTCATAGTCCAGACAGGTCACGGTGACCGCTGCGAGCCCTGCCAGAATGAGGTCGAGCAAGTCCTTTACCAGCTCGCGGTTCGTGTCCGGGTTAGCATACTTCTTGACCAAGTCGCGAGAAATGACAATGGGTTCGCCAAACTCGACGACGGCACGCAGACGAAACTTGTGGGCGTTAAAGTAGTTCATGCCGCAAGGGACGATGGTGACTACACAGCTGGGGTCGTGGTTCATGGCGCCGAGGGCCATGATGGCAACGCCGGCTTTCAAGGGCAAGAGACTGGTGCGGTCGTGCGAGCCTCCTTCGGGGAAGATGCCGATGCAGTTATTGTGGGAAAGATGGTCAAAGACCTGGTGGTAGACCTGCTTCTGGTCGACCTTGTGTGCGCACTTGTACTGAGACCCGAGCGCTAGCATATCCGCCACTGCGGGCAGGCGGCGGAACGGTTTCCTCAAAAGGAGCTCCGTGTCGGAAAGCACCTGTTGAATTTCCGCGGCGCCGCCATTGCGAGGGATGGACAAGAGCCCCTTGGCGGAGCACTCTGTAGTGAAGCGAGTCCCGCTTCCGTAAACGCGCAAAGGATCCTGATCAAAGTTGAGGGAGATAGTGCCGGAGCCGGGCTTCAAGTTGTCCTGAGCGCGGCCGACGGGGATGGAGAGGGAGCAGCGGGACATGAGCCCGATGAAGCGGCGCTTATAGGAAGCGGCCGCGATAAGAAAGGAAATACGGCGATTGCTTTCGCGCTTGACCTGCTGCATCAAGATCATGGGGTCGATGAATTGGTTAGCGTGAGGGGCGCCGACGAAGATGACGGGCCCGGAGCGCGGGATGCGGAAAGCGCCGCGGGGCCTGATTTCGCGGAAGAAGCAGTCAAAGATGATGGCAAAGATCCAGAGGATGAGGTCGTAGATGGCTAGGCGGTACCAGGAGGGATTTGCGGCGGGCGAGGGGGGGTACGATGTGGTGGGAGGCTGGGGAGCAGGCATGTTAGGGGGGAGAGTGTTCTGAGGGTGGTTCTGAGGGTGGTTCTGAGGGTGGTTCTGAGGGTGGGGGTTCTGATTCGAAGACAGCAAGGACAGCGACGACGGGGTGCTTGAGTCCAGAACAGTCATTGGGATAGCGTTCTGGAATGCGGAGGGTGCGTTGCGTGTTGCAGCAAGTGTGTTTTATTCACTCAAATGTGTGCCTAGCGTGCGGCGTGAAAAATTGAGAATATGAAAAGAAGCACCGGGCAAGCGTCAGGAAGCAGCTCGAATGTTTCCCCACAACAATTATATTCTACTGCGAAATCTCTTAATAGTTTTGTACCGCACTATCGTGAACCCAACAGGATCTTATCGCATTAAATAGTCACCATACTGCACTATCGTGAACCCAACAGGATTTTATTGCATTATATAATTGCATTATCTTATTATCGTGGAAGAAACGATATCGTTATATCACGTTTATTATTGCATTAACATGTCTTGATCCCACCCATGCAGCCCTGCACCCGATAAGGTCACGTGATTATTATTATCGAGTATAAATTTCCCCGCAAAACGCGCGTCACAGTTCCCACTTTCACCACTTTTCTTCCGCCCCTCTCCTTCCGCCAATGTCTCTCTCCTTCAAAGATCAGGTGGTCTTAGTCACTGGCGCCGGTGGCGGCCTTGGTAAGCAGTACTGCTTGGAGTTTGCCAAACGCGGCGCCAAGGTCGTCGTCAACGATCTCGGCACCCCCCTTGATGGCAGCTCTTCCACTGCAAAATCCTCCCCCGCAGACCTCGTGGTGGCGGAAATTGTTGCTACCGGCGGAATTGCCGTTCCGGACTACCACAATGTCCTCGAAGGCCCCAAGATTATCCAGACTGCCCTCTCGGCGTTTGGCGCCGTCCACGTCTTGGTCAATAATGCCGGCATTCTTCGCGACGCGGCATTCAAGAATATGGACTCGCCTGCTTTCGACTTGGTCGTCGCCGTCCATCTTACTGGCGCCTACCAGTGCTCTCGCGCTGCCTGGCCCCTCTTCCGCAAGCAGGGCTTTGGCCGCATCATCAATACCGCGTCTCCCGCTGGCCTCTACGGCAACTTTGGCCAGGCAAACTACTCGGCCGCGAAATTGGGCCTCGTAGGTTTCACACAGACCTTGGCAAAAGAGGGCCACAAGTATAACGTAAAGTGTAACGTCATTGCCCCGCTCGCAAGACTGCGCATGACCGAACTGATCCTTCCGGAACAGATCTTGGCCCAACTAGGCCCGGAAAAGGTCGCCCCTTTGGTGCTTTATCTCGCGCACCAGCGATGCGAGTACAATGGCCAGATCTTTGAGGTGGCGGCGGGCTTTTACGCGCAGATCAGGTGGGAACGCCTGGGCGGCGCCTTGTTCCGCCCTGACGCATCCTTCACCCCAGAGTGTGTGGCCAATCGCTTCTCGGAGATTATCGATTTCGACGAAAGTGGCCTGCGACCCCGCGGTCCGCTTCAGACCCTGCACCCGCACATGATCAACGATTACCGCACTTTGGCCCGCCTCGCCCGCGAATCGCCGCCTAACCCCCCGTTGGACCCACAGACCCCCAAGGTCTCCTTGCGCAACAAGGTCGTGCTCATCACTGGCGCTGGCGCCGGCTTGGGCCGCGACTATGCCCTCTGTTTTGCCCGCAACGGCGCCAAGGTGGTGGTCAATGACAAGTCGCTGCCGCAATCGGTGGTGGACGAGATCTTGGCTCTGGGCGGTGACGCGCACCCGGATGTGCACGACGTGGCGACGCAAGCACTGCTCATTATCGATAACTGTATCGCCCACTACGGCAAAATTGACGTGCTCATTAACAATGCGGGCATTTTGCGCGATAAGCTGTTTGGCAAAATGACGGACGCCGAGTGGGATTTGGTCTTGCAGGTGCATTTGCACGGCACGTTTGAATTGACGCGCCATGCGTGGCGCCATTTCTTGAGTCGCAACGACGGCGGACGCGTCATCAACGTCCTGCTGACCCTGGGCATCTATGGCAATTTTGGCCAGGCCAATTACCTGGCCGCTAAGGCGGCGGTGCTCGGACTCCTGCGCACCCTTGCGATCGAGGGCTCGCGCCACGGCATCCTCGTCAACGTGGTGGCTCCGCACGCTACCACCGCCATGACACGCACCCTTTTCAATGCGGAGGAGCTTCTGTGGTACCTGCCAAACCACGTATCGCCCTTGCTCATGTACCTCGCCTCGAGTGCGTGCACAGAAACAGGCCACTTGTTTGAGGTCGGCGCAGGCTGGATCGGCGCGACGCGGTGGCAGCGCGCGCGCGGCTATGTGTGTCGCGACCCGCACGACATCTCCCCCGAGGGCATTGCCCGCAACTTGCATGCCATCTCTGATTTCAGTGCCGATACTGCCAATCCCTCCACCACGGCCGAGCTGTCGATGGCGATTTTGGCGGCAATTGAGCCCGATGAGCTGGATGGTGGTGCAGGGGGTGGTGCTGGTGCTGGTGTTGATGTTGATTCGGCCGAGGAGTTTACGTACCTGGAACGGGACTGCCTCCTCTATAACATCGCCGTTGGCGCCACATCTAATGAATTGAATCTCGTGTATGAGCATGACGAGGATTTCACGGTGGTGCCCACTTTTGGCCACTTGGGAATGTTCAACTCGGATGCTCTGCTGCTGCTGCTGCCGTTTTCGTTCGAACCGCTCCTTGATGGGTTCAATCCCATGTTTTTGTTGCATGGCGAACACTACCTCAAGGTGTGCAAGTTCCCCATTCCTACTATTGCCAAAATGAAGACCCGCTTCAAGGTGTTGCAAGTTGCGCAAAAGGGTAAAAGTGCGGTGGTTTTGGTGCATGGATCCGAGCTGGTCGATGCCGAAACGGGCGAGCCCCTCTTTTGTAACGAGTCCACCTACTTTATTCGCAATTGCCTGGCCAAGAGCGAGTTTTGCGAGACGCGCCGCGATTTTGCAACCCGGCCGTTTGACGCGTCACTGTGTAAGGGCAAACCCACAGTCCTCACCGTCCATACTCGTGAAAATCTGGCGGCCTTGTACCGCTTGACCGGCGACCGCAATCCGCTCCATATTGACCCGCAGTTTGCCCAGGGCGCGCGCTTTGAGCGGCCCATCTTGCATGGCATGTGCACTTTGGGCATGGCCGCCAAGGCCTTGTTTACAAAGTACGGGCCTCTTGTGGAAATCAAGGCGCGGTTCACGGGCGTTGTGTATCCAGGAGAGACGCTACGGGTTTCGGCGTGGGCCCAGGGTAATGACGTGGTGGTGTTCCAGGTGCATGTAACGGAGCGAAACGCATTGGTCATTAATAATGCGGCGGTGCGCTTGGCGCAGACCAAGCCGCGCTTGTAGTCCTTTTGTGTGTGTGTGTGTCCTTCGATGCAATTGTCTATGGTAATGAAATCTATACATTTCTACAAGAAGGGGCTACTGCCCCGAGGGTTTTCGAAAGAATTGAAGCGAGAGTGTGACAGTGTGCGCAGTGGGGAGTCGAGACGTGGCGCGGACGTTAGCGGCGAAGGAGGGCCCGAACTTGCAAGGGAGCGGATCGCGCCCATCAAGGGCGAGCTGCCAACACTCGCATTTTGTTGCAGCAGAAAGGGGTCAAAATTTTGCAAGCACGGCGCCAGGTCTGCCGAGAGCGGTTCCGCCAAGGATTTGAGAGAGCAGATGCTCGATCGCGACGAAGTCTTGCTGCCAGCCGTCTGGACGTCGAGGGAGAATAGGGGGCATGGCGGGTTGAAAGCGGTTGGTAAAGCGGGGCGTACCAGCTTTGCTGGTGAGGAACTGGTGGTCGTGGTGGTGGTAGCACTGCGACCGAGCACAGAATGTCTTCGCAGTTCCTGGTACGCTTCAAACGAAGCAAGACTGGTCCTGCCAATCTTGTCTGAGCCGAGGCTGGTGAGGGAACGCGACCGTTCGTCGTGGCGCACACGGCGCAAGGAAAAGCGGCGGGTTTCATGATGTGACGGATCGCTCATTTTGGTGTACCCTATCGGTTCACAGAGCGACGGGAACTGAGAGAAGAATTCCGAGTATCCTCCGTCCAACACCACAACGTTGGGGAAGGATAGGCGCGGGTATGCCTCGCTGTTGCGGCGGCGATCATACTGCCTCAAGTGCCGCGCCATCGCAGGCCCGCGCAAAATGCTAAACTCGCAGTGCAACACAAGGAGCCGCACCAGTGGAGTATCCTGATACTGCTCGAGCGCCAGCTCGAGAGCGGTACGGGACTCGTAGTTTTGCGCACCCAAAATGTGACCTCCCAGGAACTCATAGGCGAAACGACAGTCCATAACCTCGACCTTGTCCACCGTAGACGCATAGGACCCATTTAAAAGCTTTGCCAATGTCTCGGCGGATATGCGCGGTACTGGATCGGCCGCGAGGATGAATGTGGGGACACACGATACTGCCCAGGGGGTTGCCACCTGGCCAGGGTCCTTGAAACCAGTGCCTGTTTCCGGAGCGACTAGCAGTGGTTTGCGTCGCACAAGGGCTGGTTGCCGTATGCTGGGCAGGGTAGGCTCATCGGCATCCGTATCGCTATCACCGTCACTATCGACGCCAGCGTCCAAGAGTTGATCAGATAGCCTTTTAAACAGCGTGTCGGTTTTCTGCCGAGACACCAAGGGGAAAGTATTCGGTCTCTTGAGATTGAGATCGCGTCGGTCTCCGGGCACGTTTCCCGGCTCGCTAATGCTACTTTTCGTACAAGTGGGTCTAAGCGAGTGACGCACCAAAGACATGCAGAGGCAAGGCGTGGTGAAAGGAGATTATGTGGCTAGTGTTTGGTGAGTGCGTGGTAACCGCTCCTTGAGACAATACTAGTCAACTAGATGCAGCTTGGAGAAGAAGGGGTGGTGGCAAGTTACGACTGGAAAAATGTAAAGCCGAGCAATTTGCAACTTGATTGCTTGGACGAGAGGGCAAGACAGGTGTTTCAGACAAGAAATCTCAGGAGAAGCAGGGGAGAGCAGATGAGTAGAGTTTTAAGCGGAGTCCAGATCAGGCAAGACATTGATTAGAAATATGCGGCCGTTCTTTGGTGAGATTGACCCGTCTGTCTTGGTGCCACACAATATTAAAGCATCCACTAAGCCTCGAGTTTAGCCACGCTGAGTCGTATTCATCGCGAGTGGTTCCAAAATATTTTTGCAACTGCATCGTGGATGGATGTGATAATCAACAAGAATTCCCCCCTCTTCCCCTAATCCGGCCACAACCGAGAATTCCAGAAACAAACACACAGCCAAATTGAGAGAATTCTCAAGGCCCACAAAGCTGAATTAGGAGTAATTGCTAAAATAATATCTGAGTTTAAATTTTGGTCTCCCAAAATATTTTCTGGATCGAAACAGGTTCGAATTTCAAAATCCTGCTGTATGCAGGTACTCTACAAGGTCTTGGAAGGTGCATCAAGTGAACACGGCGAGGGTCGACCGTCTCTGGTCTCGCAGAATGATCCGTCTTACTTGGTGGGATTCGTCCGTTCTCCATACGGCTCTTCTTTCTCGCGCTCGTCGATCGATTTCTGGTCGTCAAGCACAGTCCGCTACCCCTATTCCCACAACTTTCTTCGGTCAAGACACGGTGTTTTCTGTGTTTTAAATCAACTCAAAGTTTTATGCAAGCCTCGGGGGTCCGCCTCGCCTGATTGTTCCGCATGTACTCAAGCTCCTACGCCTCTGGCTATTCGTTTTCGTGTCTCCGCATAGTCAAAGTACCTTCCTTCAGTATAAAATGACGCAGCATTCTAACCACTTTCAAATCCTGAAACAGCATTGCATTTGTCGATCCCAGCATGGGGCCCAAAGGCTATCCTGAAACTCTATGGTATTATTTTATAACCTTATCCCGGATCTCTGTCGCTAGCATCTTATTTTCTAGATCTCCTCTAAATAGACATCACTACCTCTTTGCGTCTTCCTTGCGGTTTTCAGCGGCCCGGCTTATCGTTGAACACTTGCAGCATCCCGATTATCGAGGCGTTATTTCCGCTTTCGGCTTTAATCAAAACTGTTTCCGTCTAGGTTTCCTTCTTCCACCACCGCATTGGCTCTAGCATTGCGTTTTTGGCCTCGCTGGACTGCTTAGTGTAAGATCAACGCTGTATCGACCTCACTATGCTGCTTATTGTTGTGGCATTTAAAGTTTTACCGATCTCATCCCTGAATAATTGAGTTGAGGAGATTGGCAGACGTGTCCTACCCAAACCCCTTGAAAATGGCGACACCCTCAAGATCTCTTTGCTCCTTACGGTATCAAAATTAAAGAAATCTACCTTTATCGACATGAGCGTTCACTCGTGACCGAAATTCCTCTCTTGCAACTCTGGCAACAATCAATCCTCTAGCGAATCCAAGTACTGATACATACTGCTCATTCCTAATTGCGAAGGACCGACGATTGTCTCATCAGGGTCATCCGGGTCGTCAGTCAAGTATGCATGGAGGTTTAGCGACGAATTAGAACTGGGTATTCGTGAGAGCCCGCGTCCAGATATCACCGAGCTCTTGCGCGACAATGCTGACGAGGGACTGCCGATGCCTTGAGCCCAGGCCTGCCCGGGCACTGGTGGCGGTCCCATAAGCGCGGTGTACTTTGTGGGCGAAACGTGGTGGTCCCCCAGAGTAGTGGGCGACAGGAGAGACGTGATGGTGTGCTCTCGGTCGCCCGAGTACCTCTGCAGGCGCACGAGCTGCCCGGGCCGCAGCAGGGACGCCGAGGTGGCATTGGAACATACTGACGTCTTGCGGCCCCGGAACGGTGTGCTGGTGGAAAATTCCCGAGGGTGTGGCGCCTCCATATCGCCGAAATCGAGCGCCAGCGGTCGCCTCTTGTCGCATGACGGTGAGGGTGGCATCAATGGCAGCGACTTCATAACCCCATGTGCTACAGAGGGGCCCAGCAATACGGGCGAGCTGCTGCGGTGCGTTACTCCTGGCGCGGCCTTGGGCGGTGAGTGCCTGGGAGGAGAGTTCTGGTGCGGCGAATGTTTGGGAGGAGAGCTTTGGTGCGGCGAGTGTCTATGCCTCTGCGTCTCGCTTTCAGCTGTCATCAGCTTGATGCTTCCATTAGTGTGCGACTGACCAATTTTTTCAATGTACGAAGTGTTCAATGCCCGAGCATATAGTTCCATTGAACGGTCGTGAATGTCCACATCCGATTCAGAATCACTATCGATGAAATCGCGGGTTCGCGATAAATGACCACCCGGTGGCCTCGTCGCTATCAAGGGTGCCTTTAAAGTGGAAGATGGTTGAGGGTGGCGAAGGTTTGAATCAATTGGCGCTTTAGATGATGGCTTCACAAGGTTTTTGATATGCGACTCGGCTTGATCTGCTGCGCTGGTCTTTGAACCACCATAATCTGCATTATTTGACCCATGGGCAAGCAGAAGCGGATCCCTTGACATGTTTGATCTGAGAGACTCGGTTGGTGTAGGTGGTTGCGAAAGTTGGCCGCTGATGCCCTTAAAGCTGGTCGGATGCGAGTGACGAAGCGGCTGGGCGTTGTTGAGATCACTTCTGGGGCTATACACTGACGGGAGTGAGTGGCGGAGCTCTTGGGGGTCTGCAGCGCCCAGCTCTACCATAGAGGCAGGGCTCAGTTCCGAAGCATGCATCATATTAGGGCCGGCACTATGCGACTCGGAGTCAGCAAGCATTCCGTGCATCGAGTCGAAATTGACGTGCCGCGCCAGTATATGGCCGTGTTCATCACTTGTCAACGGGCCGAGAATATTTGCAGTATCGACATCCACCTCCACATCGCTTCCCATACTGGAGTCGTCCAAGTACGAGTCGAGCAAGTCGTCTAGATGTCCCATATCTTCTACGGGCTCATGGGGATCTGGAGGAGGAGGCGCCGGCGCCGGCGCAGGCTCCACCACCTTGGGCTTTTCACGGCTACTGCGGAAGAACAAGTTTTTCACCTTGTCTATTGCTGATGTGCCTGCATCAGACAACTTGCGTTCCTTGGCCTTGACAGTTTTGAATAGCGCGCCATTAAACTGCAAAAACTTTTTGCGGTCGTACGAGCTCTCGCCAAAAGTTGTAAAGGGATGTTTCTTGATATCCAAGAGGCTAGCACGCTTATCTGGATCCTTTTCCAAAATGCGCCGCACCAAGTCTTGGAAGAGCGACATTTCAAGCTGATCATTCTCAGTAGTGGCCATCGACTTTGAGGATTCTGGGAAACTCACGGCCTGTTTCACGATATTTTTGCCCAACTCATACTCGTTTCCACCGCAGAATGGCAAGGCGCGATACATGAGACAGTATAGCACCACTCCTAACGCCCAGATATCTATCCTCTTGTCTACCGTCACCTTATTAAGCGGATGGTCCTTGTTGAAAAGCATTGATTGGCGGTTATGCACATACTGGCACATTTCCGGGGCATAAAAGGCGGGCGTTCCCATTGTAGATGCAAGCTCGCGCGCGTGGCCGGCATTATTAGCCACAATCACGCTCACTCCAAAATCCGAAATCTTTACAGTATTAGTATCGTCAATCAAGAGGTTCAGGGGCTTGAGGTCGCGGTGAATAATGTGCTTGAAGTCGTGTAGGTACTCTAGACCATTGGTAACATCTCGTAGTATGCGATTCAAGGTTAGTGGGTTGCGAGACGAACGATGCTTCTCGCGAAAGTGATTATAATGCTTCCATCGGAGCTCTCCCTTGGCGCAGTATTCTAGAATTAAAAGAATTTTGTCGAAATGCAAGTCGTCAATAACCAGCAAGAGACGCACAACGTTGGGGTGGTCGCATTCTTTCATAATGCTGATTTCGCGACGCACGGCTGTCACCAGAGAGGAGTAGCTCCTGGTCAAAAGTTTAGCCTTGTCGACGCGACGAATAGTCTTGATGGCCACGTGCGCGGCACTCTTCGTGTGCACAGATTCAGCCTCTAGCACTTTGCCAAACTGGCCTTCGCCAATTTTGCGTAGCACGCGCCACTCACCGTTGATGATTTTCCGTCCTGAATCCGGCTCGAGGGTGACGCTAAGGGACGACACGTCCATTAGATCAGAGAAGAGAGCAGTACGGGAAGTATTAGTAGTAGGAGCAGTAGTATTAGATACGGCGGCCAAGCAGTTGCAGGAGACATGGACTACTACGGTAGTGGGCGCCCAGACGGCAAAGTGATTCTCTTTCTTTTTGTGGGAGGCGCGTTTCACGGCTTTCAAGGCACACGGTCTTTTTTTTCTCCCCTCCTCAAAACGGGATCACCGCGATAAGAAAATATAATCGTGAGCAGTGGATATTTGTGAATATTTATTACTTGGTATTACATTACAATGCACATGGGCGACGTCTTCTACTGGGGTTGGGGACCGGCGCTGCAGGTTTTGGGAGTAGGAACGTCGTACAGACGACTCAACGGGACTGCCAATTGATCAAGAAACATGCATGACTGTGCTCAAGTTAAGGCCAAGCTTGGCCTCTCGGTCCCTGTGGGACCATAAGATGAAGAATTGAAGGTCGCGTTACAGTAGTATCATTAAAGCCAGTTTGCGAGGGAAGACGAAGTATATCGAAGAAGCTTTGTGACACAGATTGTAAGTAAATTCAGGTGGTGCGATTGCATTCCAGGAATATAGGTATGCAGTATAACCAATCTCTCTGTGGTGATCCTCGCAGTTCGGCACCAAGTAATTGATCAGTCGGTGCAGACTTTTGTCTAGAGAGGGCTAATAGATTTAATAGGCTTGCTGTGCAATGAGTTGTTAGTAATGTTGTTGTCTAGTGATTGTGTATTGGCAACTGATAATGCCATTAAGTGGTTGTTTGTTGGCAGCTGATAGTGATTCGGCAACTAATAAGTTCTTGTCGACTGATAATGAGCGCGAGATGGTAACTAGAGGTAGGTCCTTAATGCTCACAACTGAAAGTATTTTGTCATTCGATAACTCCGGCAACTGATTGTGAGTCGATGAGGGTATGTTGTCAACTGATAGTGATTTGGTAACTAATAGTGACTTGGCGTTCGATAATGTAGACGCCTGCTCGTGGGTTGCTGATTGCGATCAAAAGTTGACAAGTGATTATAATCGTGAATTGGCAACCGATTATCATCGTGAAAAGGCAACTGATAAGCATCGTGAATTGACATGTGATTGTGGTTGTAGGTTAACAACCGAATGTTATAACGAGTCGAAATTCGAAACTTATCGTGACATGAGAACCGATAGTATCGTTAGTTGACAGCGATAGTATTATAAGTTGACAACTGACAGTCACTATGGCATGATGTGAGTATCAGTGAAAATCCGAGAGACAGTATCAGCTATCCACCATAAACTCGCCTGTTCTGACACTATCTTTTTCCATCTGATTTAGGCGCGCATCCTCGGCCGTATCTTCACTTTCCATCAACAACGTGGCGATGGCCTTATCCTCCTCTTCGGTCAACCCTGACAAGTCCGGCGGGATCTGATGCATCTGTACCAGCGGAGCGAATGCAAGCGCTCGTACCTGCTCCAAAACTTGGATTCTCACGCTCTCTAGGTATTTTTTCGAGTTTTTATTATCAATGCGGCCATCGAGCTGTGGATGGAGCGAGTAGTCTGGCCCGAACCAGTCGTAAGACGGCAAAGACTTTGGGATAGTAGGCTCAAGCGACACGTCATTGAGCACTGCGGTCTCGTAGCACCAAAGCCGCAGCACGTTGCGCGGAGTGTACCCACCACCGCCAAGCACCAACATTGGAATACGGTACGACTTTATAAATTTTACGCACTCGCCGTGAGCACGGATATTGAGGTTGAAGCAGCCAAGACGGTCATATCCTAGTGAATCGGCACCGCACTGTTGTACTATGCAAGAGGGCTGGAAGCTCGCAATGAGGGGCGCCATGATCAGCTTAAAGAGGGCAACGTACAGCTCGTCGTCTATCCCATCCTTTAGCGGCACGTTTACGGCAAAGTTCTGGCCAGGTCCAACACCTACCTCGTCTACCAGACCGGTTCCCGGAAAGAACTCACCATTATACTTGTGAAACGAGACCGTTAGCACACGATCAGTGGTATAGAACGCTTCCTGAACTCCGTCGCCATGATGCAAGTCAATATCGATGTACATGACTCGCGGGTGCACGCGTAGCAAGTTGAGAATGCTCAACACAATATCGTTGACATAGCAAAAGCCACTCGGCTCATACTTTTTTGCGTGGTGTAGGCCGCCCAGCCAGTTGATGGCGATATCGGACATGTTTGCAGCAAGCTTGCGCAGGGCATCCAAGGAGGCGCCGGCGTATATACTCAGGTAGTCGTATATCCCGTCAAAAACGGGACAGTCGTCACCGATGTTGAACTTGGCGAGGTAATCGCGCGTGAGATGAGGCACTTTTTCTGGAGAAACGGATTGCAAAAAGTCAATATAGTCTGACGAGTGGAATTGCTCGAGCTCGTTGCGGGTGGCACGTCGGGGCACGTACAAGTCCATTTTATGGTGGAGGTCATACGCGGAGACCAAGTGGTCTGTCAACATGAGCCTGAAGGGTTTCATGGGATGGTGAGCGCCATAGTGGAATGTGGCGGCATCCGGATTGTAGTGATACGAGACGTGAGCCGTGGAGGGTGAGGCATAGTGTTCAGGAGCATTCTGGGATGTTATAGCATCGGTTGAGAATGTATCGCTATCTTTGAGAGACATCTCTAGAAGACCAACACCTTCAGGGTAAGTAGTGCCTGAAGTTGATTCGATTCGATGATGATTGGGTTTTTTCCTGTGCAAAAGTCACTTTTACACCCAAGGAAGTTCTAGATCTGTACTTGTTAGCTCTCTTTCACGATGTCCAGAGACACGTGGTGAAGTCCGCGTATTGATTTGAGGCCATTAAGTTGTGCTCGCAGTGTATTCCAACCAAGCGCAACACTGCATTCGCGATTTTCTTCCGTATTCACCACAAAAAATTGATTGAGTCAGCCTTGACTTGAATGGGCATCTCCCAATTGAACTACAACAGTGGTCATCATGAATGCATCTTGCTTAGCATTCTGGCTGAAATCTGCTTGGGATCCTGACTACAATCCTGACTTATGATCCCGACCACAGTTGACGCAATTCTGGCATAGGATTCTGGCTACAACGGGCCGTAGGGTCCTCCTTACAATAATGCGTAGGATCCTGACTACAATCCGGACAATGTTGTTGGGTAGGACCTCGAAGCACGATCTTTGCGAATCAAACTGACTTTACCCAAACTGGGCGAGCCCCCTTTGCACGGTACCAACTGATAGGCCAATTGATATGGTGCGGCTCAGTGGACTACAATTGTTCGGTGCCAACCTTACCTGCTCGGAGGATGTAATTGCAGAAGATAGATTGTAGAGGGTACAATGCTAAGGAGTTAATGGGAGAGATCTGATGCTAATGGCACCATGTCTAGGATCCGATTTCAAGCATTTTATGGAAAGTTTTCGGTAAGAGCCCCCAAGAATGGTTGCGTGTCGAAACATGCTATTTATTTGTGCATTTAAGCACCGCGTGTAGATTATTTACAGTACCTGCCTTGTGTTCAGAAGTTGCGAACCTCGCAGATTTCACTGAAATGGTACGAAGCTGCCGATACGGTTTGAGTTTCCCTACTCGGAGCGAATGGCCCGACTCGAGGCAAATCTCACGACTTGGTTTCAATCTATCGACGCGGTGCCAGTCTTACCACCCGTTACGAGTTTCACCACTTGGTGCGAACCTTGCGGACTCTACCGACTCAGTGCCAACCTCACGACTCGGTGTGAATCTCACGATGCGGTGCGAACCTCGCGAATTTAGGCGGAGTCAACCTGAAGGACCATACTGACGTGGTGCGAACCTCGCGGACCATATGGACGCGGTGCGAACCTAGTGGATCTTTGCGGTGCCGACCTGACAGGTCATATTGACGCGGTGCAGACCTTGCGAGCCTCCCTGACTCGGCGCCCTCTCGACTCTGTGTGAACCTCCCAACTGTGTGCGAATCTCCCGACACAAAGCGAACCTCGCGGACTTTACCGTCTCGGTGCCAAGCAACTGAACTACACCGAAGGGGTGTTAATCTGCCTTACGATGATGACGCAGTCATAGCCCAGCATCTTCTTGACAGCCAAGTGTAAGTGTCAGGGTGATAGTACTGAACAGAAACATGTGTAGAATCCGGGAGAGGTCTCTGACAGAGCATCATGAAAAGAATCCTAATCAGAATCCCACCAAAGAATCCTGACTAATATTGAATTCTGACTAGAATTGAAACCTGACTAGAATGCTGAGGAGGATCTCGACTTCAATTCTAGCATGCGATCCTGACTAGATATTTGTCGATCAAAATTGGTGACAAATCTGCCTGGATCTTTTAGCAACAATTGGTTGAGACAACTGGCCTTTGTAAGCGGTCCAATAGAAAACCGTAGCGTACTCAAGTATTAGAGCCGTAGTGGAGAGTCACCAGCGGCTGAACAACTTAAAAGACCTTTTATCTTATTTCGCAACGCAACTGAATCTCAAGATCGTTTGGTTCTTTATGTGGTCACGTGAGCAAAGGATCCTCAATTTTTAGCGTCGATCACCACTAACACTGCTCCCTATTTAGTCACAATGTCAGGTATGTGTCTTGTAGTCCTGGATTATTCGTTCTGAGCGCATCACTAACTCTCTAGGCTCTGCGGGTTTCGATAGACATATTACCATCTTCCTGCCGGAAGGTCGCTTATACCAGGTCGAGTATGCCTTCAAGGCGATCAACGCCAGTAACATTACCTCCCTAGCGGTCTCTGGAAAGGACCTGGCTGTCCTCATTTCGCAAAAAAAGTTGCCTGATAAGCTCTTGGACCCCGCTACCGTATCCTACCTCTTCTCCATCTCTCCCTCGATTGGTATGGTCGCTACCGGCCTGATCGCAGATGCTCGTGCCCAGGCCCTTCGCGCCCGCTCAGAGGCTGCCGAATTCAGATACTTGTATGGCTATGAGATGCCAGTGCAAAGCTTGGCCAAACGCATTGCCAATTTGTCACAATTGTACACTCAGCGCGCCTATATGCGTCCCCTCGGTGTCGCCGTCACTTTCTGCCAGATAGACCCCGATGGCGTCATTCCGGGCGCTCAAATCTACAAGTGTGACCCTGCGGGCTACTTCCAGTCGGTATCGGCAGTGGCAACCGGTCCGAAACAGCAGGAGGCCACTACATTCTTGGAAAAGAAATTCAAAAAGAGTGATTTTGTCGCCGGTGACGTGCTGGACGTGGTAGAGTTTGCTATCAACGCTCTTAGTTCGGTTATGGGTACAGACTTCCGCAAGAACGATGTTGAGATTGGTGTGGCCACCAAAGACGGGTTCCGTATCTTGACGGTCGATGAAATCGAAGAGCGACTCGTGGCAATCGCCGAAAAAGATTAGCTCGGTTGAGTGACTCGTGATGGATACTCCGTGCCTTAAATATTGGGGGTGTGGGTATTCGTGCTAATTATCGAGGAAACGGGTTTGATCTTTTGCGGAAATCTCGACTGAGCAAGATTATCCCTCTGGCGTTCAGTGATGGCCACTAGTAATCGTCTCATACGTAATTTGCAGGTGTCCAAACTGCGACAAGAGCACTCTCTGTTACCTCAGTCTTCATGAGTCAGCATTTGGCAATTTATGTATAAAGGTAAATGATTTTGCAGCAATTTGGGCAATAAGAAGTCTTCACATGTTCATGACCACCTCAGGAGACACCCGTACCGCAATATATAAATCGAACACACCTCAATCTATGCACTCATGTTAAAGCACTGAGGTTGAGCACTATGTATACGCTATCACCCATATTTTGTCTCACCTGTTACAGAAACATGTACCAGAACAGTCTCAAAAGAGGTAACGAGGGTGATATCATAAACATGAACGCGAGATAATAAAGTGTTGTGGTAAGGATGTTTCTAGAGCAGTGATTCTAACCTGCAATAAAAGCGTGCTACTTCTTCTTGTTGACTTGGGGCCTATTACTTGTTTAAGTAGTACTTTTCGACCATGTGGATTGTGTAACAATAACCATTTCGGTTAGAATTTATGGTGGTGGTTTTTGCAATAATTCGCATACTGTGTGGTTCTGATCGAAAAAGCCAGACCCCAACGCCCACGTAGTGGCCATATTAATATCGTCATCCAAATTCTAATGCAGAAGAATGTAAAAGATAGTAAACAACAAGGAAAATCGTTACCGACGATAATTGGAAGAAAGAGAGACGTTTGTTGTAGGAACACCGCACGAATTAGGGATGCAGCATATCAGAAGTGA